>JADRCD010217936.1:28779-72104 GCA_019843815.1 Montemys delectorum | reverse complement strand
AGGAGAAGAAGAAGAAGAAGAAGAAGAAGAAGAAGAAGAAGAAGAAGAAGAAGAAGAAGAAGAAGAAGAAGAAGAAGAAGAAGAGAAATTAGATATCCTGACAGTGAAGAGCAAACTTGCCCCAAGGAAATTGCTGAAAACAGTCTAACAATAACACTGCCCCTATTCCCCCTTTATCCTTTTTCCTTTCTATCTAGTGTTAGGGGGTTGAAGGGACAGAGAAGGGTGGAAGAAAAAAAGAACCCACAAAGTAGCAAACACCAGCTACAAAAATGGCTTTTTATCCTATTAATACTGTAATTAGTCTTTCATAAATTACAACTTGTTGGTCTTTGGTGATCCACAAGAAATAGTAAAAGTTATCTGAATCCTCCTGTATCCAATTGCATATTTATGTGAGGCTAAATCTTGTTTTACATTTCAACAACAACAAAAGCATAACATAACAACAGATCCATGAAGAAGCAGGTTAGAGAATCCAGCTGCCTTCTATTAGGTCAGACTTCGAAAGGGATGTACAAAAAATGTAAAACAATAGCTTTTTGTTTTGGAAAATGTAGTTATTTGTCATAAAAATCTAATTTATGTTAATAGGTAATCAGATTCTTCTGTTATAAAATAAGTTTCTAATTCAATATTTTTTCAAATTCTTAGTTTTAGTTTCAAATAGTGGTAGTATTAGGTCTAATGTATATAAACAAAATGTTACTGGGGTCATCAATAACTTGGAAAGTGCAAAGCAGTCCAGAGAACAAAAAGCCTGAGAATTACTGTTCTGCCATTCTAAATTTTAGTTCTTGTTGAGATATAATTCACACACTACAAAATGTGGATAGAGTATAAAGTTCAACAATTTTGAGCTCATAAGATTGTAACATCATCACCTGTGTTCAATTCCAGAAACATTTTCATCACCTCATGAAGAAACCCTATACTCATTAAAAACCATTCTTTACACACCTCCTCCCTCCATCTGGCAGACACAAATTTCCTTCTAATAAATAGTGTCAAACAATATGTGGGCTTTTTACATTTAGCAGAATTTTTACAGGTTCATCCACATTGTAGCATTGCTTGTCACACTGAACAATATTCTATTATATTAATGTACTATATTGTCTAAATCTAGGTAGTTTCGATTTGTATTTTCTAGTGACTAATGATGTTTAGTGTCTATTTTCATATTTTCTGTGGAAAATGTTCAGATTCTTTGCGTAGTTTATTCTTCAACTTTTTTTATTTAAAAATTTTGTTATGTGTATTTGGTGTTTTTCAGGCATCTGTCTGTGGACCAGGCGTGTGCAGTGCCCTTGGAGGCCAAAGGGTGTGCATCCTATGAGATTGGAGATGGTGATGGTGGTAAGTCATGGATGTTGGGAATCAAACCCAGTGTGGTCTTAGCCATGGAATCATAGCTCCAGCCTCTCTTTGCCAGTTTAATCTGGGCTATATTTTCCTTGTTGAGTTCATGGTGTAAGATTTAGGAATATTTTGTGGCATTCTCTGTTGTTTCTTCATTTTCTTGAAAGTATCCTTTCAGAAGGTACTTAATTTTGGTGAACTTTCTTTTTTACCTATGCTATCTTGTTGTCTATGCTTTTATGGTCATATATTAATAACTGTCATCTAATACAAGGTCATAAAGTTTATTCACATTCTTCTAAGAGTTTAATAATTTTAGCCATTAGAATTCTGGTCTTGATCCATTTTGAATTACTATTTTTTTTTATAGAACTAGAGAAAGTGGTTCCAGTTTATTCTTTCACGTGTGAATATCCAGCTGATGCAATACTGTTGTGGAGAACTTTCCCCCAATGAATAGCCTTGTCTCCTCGTCAAAAATTACTATCCTTAAATATAAGGGTTCATTTAGGATTTTCATTGTGTGCTGTTGATCAGCCTGCCTGTCCCACATCATTCCAAGTATTGTAGCTATGAGGTTGAGATTGTGTTAGTATAAGTCCTCTGGTTTTTGCTTAATTCAAGACTGTTTTAGCTTTTCTGGGTTCATTGAGGTTCTGTGGGACGTTAGGGTCTTTTTTATTTTTTGTATTTTTAGTTTCTACAAAGGGGCTATGTAGGATTCTGATAGAAATTATATTGACTCAGCAGATCAATTTAGAGATATTTTCATCTTAACACTATTCAATCTCCTATTCATGAACATACAGAGCATTTAATAAAGAATTTATTAAGTTCTTTATCTGAGCACTGTTTAATAGATTTCAGGGGACAAATACTGAATGGCCTTCTTCTTTTTTCTTTACCCATCTTCATTTGTTATGGTTCTAGGATTCAAAAACTGTACTTCATGCACAATAAATATGGTTCTACCACTGAAGTATGGATTTAGTCTGTGGAATTAGTTTCTATAATTCATAATGATCACATTCATTATTAAAAAGAAACTGCCTCTATATACTGATGTTATAAGTTGTGGCCTAGAATAGGTTTATATTCAGATTGGTGGGTGTGCACTTTAAGGTTTTTTACACATATGATCATGTCATTTGTAATGAATGTAATTTGGTATGTTGTTTTCTAATATTGACACCTTTTTAAAATTTTCCTTGACATAGTTTCTTGGATAGAATTTTCAAATGATGCTGGATAGAATAGCTAGAACAGATACCTTTATTTCTTCTGTTAAAAAAATACATCTCATTTTTTTCAGCACTAAAGTTAATTTTAACTGTATGGTTTTCACAGGTTTAAAGTTGAGGAAACTCTCTTCTATAACTAACTTGTGCTTTTCAGCATGGAATACTTTGTTAGCATCTGGTCAAATGCATGGGTTTTATATTTAATTGCTGCCTGCCAGTAAGGGAAACTGGTTGAGAACTACCTTGCTTGCTCACACTTTGTTAATCTATAATAAATTGTTTAGTTATGAATGTATGTGGGTTCTTGGGAATAATTTGTTTTGTTTACATAATGTTTTTCATGTAAAGGTATTGGGAACATGCTGTTTTTTCATAGTCATTCACTAGAAGAAAAATAGAATGTAACTATATTGTAATTTTGTACTGCTTGAAAGATTCTGCTGGGATATATAAGCTATGGAAGAAAAAAAATAAAGTGGGTTGGAGCCTGCTCCATCCACCAACTGTGTGTATATGTGCATATATGTGCAGCAGGTGGTTCTGATGCTTAGATCCTGTTCCCCAGTTCTTGATCAGTCAGTAACAAAGATGCCAGGAGCCAATTGGGCGGGAGGAAAGAGGTGTGACTTCTGACTCCCTGCAGGAAGCTAAGGGAAGCAGAAAGAAAAGGTGAAATTCCGCCATGCTTTGGAAGGAGAAAGGTGACCAGCCGCGTGATCTTGGGCAGAGCGGCCATAAGCCGCCTTTCCAGGTGAGAGGTTAGAAACATAACTAAGCTGAGGATTCTGAACTAAGAGTATTGGGAAGGGCACGCTAGCCACGGGAGAGTAGAAGTGCCCAGCAATTGAGCCAATAAGGCAGGTTGTAAATAGGGTGTGTGTGTGTGTGTGTGTGTGTGTGTGTGTGTGTGTGTGTTTCATCTGCAGATCCAAGGGAACCTGGGAGGGGCTGGTAGCGCTGTCTGCCTGGAGCTTAAAGCAGGGTAGTAAAAACTACACATTACATGTACACATAAATGTTAGTATGTAAACAAGTATGTATGTGTACGTGTGAAATGTTTGGAGCCTGCTTGTTGGAGCTTTGCTCCCTCCGTTCAGTTAGGCATGTATGTATATATGTATGTATGCAGTTATTGGAGCCTGCTTTGCTGCATCTACTCAGAGTGTGTGTGTGTGTGTGTGTGTGTGTGTGTGTCCATGCGTGTGCACGCATGTGTGTGTATGAATTTTCTCTTTTCTTTTCTTTCTTGCAGGCCGCTAAAGAGAAGAGTTCAGTGTTTTTCGCTGGGTGTAGCAACCCCAATGGATCCAGCTTTGTTCCCTCAGAGAAAAGTGTGCTGAGTGATTTTTCTAATTGCTGGCTGCCAGCAGCAGCAGCACCCTCCCCCCAGCCCCCCCACTAGTTGCTACCACCACCCACCCTCAGCAGCTGACCTCCATCAGCTGCTATAGCGCTGACCACAATCATTGTTGCCACACCTCGCTGCATGTCTCTTTTTACCCTGTGTTTCCAAAGCTGGAATGATAGCTGTCTCTCACCAGAAACCATGGAAACCAAAACAAATATTGTTTATAATTCTTAGTGTCTGGCATTTTACATAAAATAGCATCTTTTGCCTTTAGTAACAACTTGGTATTCAAGTTATTTTGCTTGTGATTAGTTTAACAACCCCATGGGGGATGACATTAGTTGAAATACCCAATAAAGGGAAGATAAAACCTATACAGATCATATCTTGTGGTTTCCTTTTTAATAAGGTAAAAGAAAAAAAATTGTAAATAAAAATGTCCTTGAACTGGTTTTTACATTTATCTGTACAGTTAATTATGCTGTATCTTTTCTTTTTCAATTTGCTTTGGCTTTATTATCTATTGTCTTTATTTCAACTCCAAAAGTCCTTCTAGCGATTCATGTACAACAGCTATGCTAACAACAAACTCCCAATTTTTGGTTATATAGGAATTTATTTCCCTTGTTTTTGAAGAATAGTTTTGTAGAGGATACAGTTCTTTTCCTTCTGTCACACCATTACACTCCTTTTGGTTTCCATCGTTTCTGGTAAGAAACAGCTATCATCCAAGGGATTTTACTATGTGCAGGTTTGTAATTTTAATTTTATTAACATCTATTTTTAATGATGATTCTTAAATGTTTTAACCTCCCTTCTAGCCCGCCCCCACCCCACCCCCAACACCAGAAGTAGTGGAAAAGAAAAGATATGGAGGAAATGGACCTGTTTAGAAAAGGCTCTTAGGAGTAAATCTCATCTGCGTTATCAGGAAATCAACAGTTCAGTTCACAGGTCAACAGCAGTAGCTCAGTCCACTTGCAAACACTTCACACATAATACGAGAAGTCCAGTTTGGTAGAGTCGAGATAGCAAACACAAACCAGCAGCAGTGGCACTACCTAGCGGAGAAGGCCAGGCCTCAGCCTCGATATGAGTCAGTAGGAGAGACCAGGGCCAACAGGAATGTCAGGAAAAAGTTTTTGGCTGTGTCTCTCTCAGTGAAGCGGAGATCAGCGAAGCTGTGAGACCAAGAAGCATTTGGCCATGTAAGCAAACCAAGCAAGCTCCTGTCGCTGTCCTCCAAACACCATGTGTTCTCCATGGTCGATTCACCACTTGCCTGGCCTTATTTAGCATGTGTGTCTTTCTCAGTTGTCAGCTCTCTTTGAATCAGCCCGAGTCCAAAAGAAGCCAAAACACACCACCAGAAGTTTTTGGGTGTCTTTCCCTATGGAGTCCTGACAAATGGAACTCAACTGCACAGTGTAAGGCAGACCAATACGTGTGTGCTGCTAGTTAAGAATCCTTCCTCATGTGTCCTTTGATGTGTTTGTTGTAACAGAGCATCATGAGTTTGTCTTAGCCTTCCTTCTGTGTCCACTTCAACGAAATGTTCCTTTATATGTCGGCCCCAGCAAAGCACCATCTAACACTACTGACTTTACAAAGTTCTCACTTTGGAGGTTGGTACTTTTCTCTTGTTCTGGGATGGAGTGATTCCAAATCGGGCCTATCTCCTCAGAGATACCAGGAATCATCCCCTCTGGTCTCCCTGAGGTGTCACGCTACACAGTCCCTGCTGAACAGAGCAGAACTTTATGCTTTGCTTCTATCACTGGTCACCTCCTGGCTGGTGACAATTTCTAAGCTACATGAATCAGACTATCTGTCAGTTCAGCGACATTCCAGGGAGGGAGAGGCTATCCCTTAGGTCCCCTTTAAATATAAAAGGGACAGTTTCTATTTTAGACCACTTTACCTGGAATTCCTTCTTTGGTATCTTTTCAATCAAGAGCACTGCTTTTATTTATTTATTTATTTATTTATTTATTTATAAATTTTAAGTTTCATTAAAAATACACACATGGATGTATTATTTTGAAATATACCGTTAATATGTTTGGAGTTATTTAAAACTTATATTGAGAAAAATGTATTTTCACTATTGCTGTAGACGAGCATCTACATAAGAGTGTTAAATTGATTGTTGTTTTATATCAAACAACTTTTACAATACTTATTTGTATTGTTATAATATTTTATAAATTTTAAGGAATATGACAAAAAAGATATTGTAGGTATTGAAGGGGGGGTCTCTGGGAGGAGTGGGGGGTACAAAAGGGAAACAAGAATGTGATTTAATTCTATTTACTTAAAATGTTTTTAAATGTTAACAAATTCAGATAAATTGAAATCATGTAACTTTTCTCATCATAATGCAATAAAACTTTAAAAAAAATACACACATGAATGGAAATAAGCAACCTCATGGGGAGTTGGGGGTACCCTCTAAAAAGTACCAGACACCCAGGAGGTGAGACACTCTCAGGACTCACTGGGGGTGACCTTAGCCACAATGACCAACATTGGGGAAAGAGAACTCAAAAGAGTCCACCTCCAGTAGATAGACAGGGTCTCAAGTGGAGGGACAGGGTTACTAATCTACAGTTAAAATTCCTGACCCAGAATTGTTCCTGTCTAAAAGAACTGCAGGGACAAAAATAGAGAAGACGCTGAAGGAAAAGAGATCCAATGACCAACCTAACCTAGGATCCATCTCATGGGAGACACCAAGGCCTGACCCTACTATGCTATGCTGTGTTTACAGATGGGAGCCTGGCATGACTGTCCTCTGAGAGACCCTACCAGCAGCTGACTGAGACAGAAGCAAACCCTTACACCCAACTATTGGACTGAGATCAGGGACCCCTAGGTTGAATAAGGGGAAGGATTGAAGAACCTGAAAGGGAGAGTGACCCCATAGAAAGATCAACAGTCTCAACTAAACCATACCCCAGGGAGCTCCCCGAGACCGAGCCACCAAGCAGAAGGATACAATGGGCTGGTCCAAGGCCCCTGGCACATATGTAGCAGAGGTCTGCCTGGTCTGGCCTCAGTGGGAGAGGATGTGCCTAATCCTGGAGAGACTTGAGGCCCCAGGGAAGAGGGAGGTCTTGTGGAGAGGGGTAGGAGAGCACACTCTCCTTTCCTTCAGGATTCCTTCAGTGTCTGAGTTTCTCCTGGTATTGGTTTGAGTCTGGTGCTGCTTCCGTGAGGACTATGTGGACTCTAAGCCATCTTACAATGTCCATCTATGGTAAGAATGGGGTAGGGACAAACTATCAACCCCACCCCCTAGTCCCCCACATCTAGCTATATCCCAAACAGAGTGTTGTTAGATCAAGGACCTTGGAGACGTAGAATATCACCATTCCTTCCTTGACTACTGAGGCTAGAGGTCAATGAAGTGAGGCAGACAGTTGTGCCTGTCATCTAGGAACCAAGCTAATGAAAAGGTGCATTTCCTGTTTGAGTCATTTTAACTAACTATATATACTCTGGGCTTCCAGGGCTTGTAGACGCTTCTTCCTCTGAACTCACATTGACATCAGGATTCCCTGCTTTGTCTGTTTTTGAAAAGCTGTCCTCACTCTCACTTGGCCACACAGAAGAAAGCAGAGGGGAAAGGATGTCAACTGAAGGGAATGGAACCCTGGGGTGAAACAACAACAGGCGAGTAGCTCACTGTCTTGTCACTCACTTGGAACACTCGCCTTAGAAACCAATGCATGACTGTATGGTGTACCCAATGGGGAACAAAGTGCCTCTGGATATCTACTCACTATACAGCAGCCAGGAGGCACTTGCAGCTCACATTGTAGCTAAGCCTCTTTCACTCAGCCTGTGCACACTAGATAGATAGATCACAACAGTTACTGAATAAATTACCTTACCCATGAAAAACACATCTTGCATGCCTCTGCAGTCTGAGGTTCATTTCTCTTACCCAGAGTCTCTGTGTGTCCAGGAATTACAAGACAGTTTTCATGTTATTCTAAAAAATCCTAACAAAAACATTTGCTAATATAAGGATTTTATAAGAACAATAGTTCTCATAACAAATACTGAGTAACTTGTGAGAAGTGACTCCAAGAGATGCCACAATACAAAAGGTCACAAACCAGCCTTTTTTAAATTGGGAGGACAATTTTGTTGAGCTCCTGATATACTGGCCTTGGAGATCTGGATTTTGACACTGAGCACAATGCTCTAAAGGAAAGAGACATTTCAAGGAGGTATTCAGAAGTGAGGGATCAGCAAGGGCTCTATGTTCTTCTCCATGTATATGTGTGTCCATGTGTGCACATGCAGGAATGTGTGAAAATGTGTGTGTGTGTGTGTGTGTGTGTGTAAGAAGATCCCCTAGAAATGGCCAGGTGAGAGGCTCTGAAGGAAAAAAAAAAATAAAGAGGCTCAGGAAGGTAAATTTTCTTTTAGATTCCCTTATTTGGATGCCTGGGAAATCCTACATTGTTCAGCAACATGTGGGCTTTAGCACATGATGTAGAAAGGGATTTTGGACTAAGTTAAGTTCTGAATCCAATTTTGCTAAAGGCAGAAGAGAGAGTACAAGCATGTACACAAGGCAGGACATGTGACACTTAGGTTTTGATTGATCAACCAACCAACCAACCAACCAACCAACCAACCAACCAACCAACCAAACATGACCTGAAAACACCTATCTTAGAACTAAACTTTGTGAAAGTCCTATCTCCCCAGCAATAGAAAGCACAGAAGTCTGCAGCTGAGGGTAAATATTTTGCTTGAGGCTGAATCCAAACTACTTTAGGAAAATGGATTTTTAAAAACCTAGTTAGTGAAGCTAGTATTATTTTCTTTCTCCTTGGCCTGTCACTTAACACAGCACTTGTCACCTCACCAGTGGTAACCATTTTCCTTGCTATCTATGATTTGATGGTGACCGTTGGAACCTCCTGACAGTATTGCTTTCAACAGAGACAGTGCTATTTCAGTGCAATATAAGTCATCAAAACACACAAAAAGGGCTCCCTTTTCAAGGTCATGATATTTGGGTCATTTACATTATTAATAAGTTTAAACCATTTAACTCCAAGCTTAGTTTTTACAGTAATGCACCACCTCTTTTGATAGTGAATTCATAACAGGATAATTTTTTTTCTTATTAAGGCAAATTCTTTGAATTGCTTCAAATTCTACATAGTGTCCTATGGGCCACTGCACATAATCTGCATCTAAACTAGATACACATATAAATTAAACATATTATGGGAGATTTCAGGTAAGGTATAATCTGTTACTCTTAGTGATGGGGAAAGACTAGATCATTTAGAAGGTTCCTTCCAGCACTAGCAATCACAGATCTTAAGACATTTGATCAATTTCTCTGTATATGACATATTTGTGTTACATACATACATAGCCAAGTAAATATAGCCTCCAAGTAAATATTATCTCTACTATAAATCAATCAAGAGTTAGTTTGCAGTTTCCTTATAATCAACCAAAATTCACCAACAGTCAGGGTTTTATTTCAATTGTAAAACCAGTATAACCGCATGCATTTAAATTTTCTCTTTTATTGTTTATGAACATGTGTAGGGACAGGATGAACATAGTACAGCACATGTGGAAGTCGGAGGACAATATGTAGAAGTCAATCCTCTTCTTTCAGGAAGTGGAAACTGAGATCATCAGGCCTGACAGTGTGTACCTTTATTGACTGAGTCATCTTGCTGGCCTATTTTCTAACATATAATACTGTTCCTTGAATAAATATAAGCAAATTCAAGGCCTAAATATGTAAAAAGAAAAGCATGTTAAACTTTATTTCTATAATTCCCTAGCTGGTATGTTGTCTAACATTATTCACTGTACAGGAGTCATCTCCACACACACACAGGTATCTTAGGAAGCAGCTGGTATTTTTAACGGCCAGAGTTGGATTTCTTTCTGGGACAGGCACCGTCATGCAGTTACAGAGGTTTTTGTCTCAGGTTAACACTTCTGGAAGATAGGTAAAGGAGAAATATCTTAGCTAGTGGAACTAAAAACATCTTTAAGTAGAAAATAACAGGTGAGAAAGGCATCTTGGTTCTAAGGAGTGCCGGTCTGTCTTGAAGCTTTTCAATACTGTAATTCCTTCAAATCATGAAGCATTTGTTAACCATGTGGTAACAGTAATATCTCAGTAATTTCTGCTGAAATAAAAAATTAGACACATTTGAGCTACACAGAATGGTACCAGTACTAGTCACTGTGCACAGCTGTCTGTGCCAGTGACATGCATGAAGAAGAGACACTGGAAGCTTAAAAGGCTTCCCATTTCCCAGACTCGGCTTGTAAATCAAGAGCCTGTCCCCTTAATCAGCCATACATTGACACCCTGGGCTTCTCCTGCCTGTGTTTGGCCTCTTTAAAAATACTCAGATTTCTCTTTCAAACTTTTGCCACTTGCTGCTTGTCAACAATTTCATTTTGATTGCTTTATTTTCTTCTATAAAAGTAAGTGGGAAAGACTCAATATTATTATAAGTGAAGGTCTTGATAATCCCAAACCAAAAAATGTGGTCTCAAAGTTGCATTTAACCTCAAGCGGACTTTGACCAGTTAACAGGATGTCGTACACAAAGGGCAATAAAAGCACATAAGCGCAAGGCATTGATTGGAAGCTTACCAATTACAGGGGTCAAGGTGAGTGAGACTGGTAACTTAAAGGGATGTTTTGGCTCTGATAATAAAGCGCCACTCTACAGTACCTGTCAATCCACATACAAATCTAAGTAAACTCTGGAGGCTGTGTGTGTCCAAAGAGGAAGGACTTTTTGGGAAGAAAGGAAAGCAGAAGGCTAACATCAAATCAAATTCTTCTGCATCTTGATTTTGAAAAATAAGGACAGGTTTATCAATTTGATACCTCCCATTCCAAATCTAGTGGAATTAAGTGTTCCTTACTCCCTAAGTGTTCAAATACTTAACAGCTGATATCTATGATTATAAAACACGTAGCCAGTTTTTTAAAAAGTAAAAACCCTTGCAATTTCTGAGCATTTTGTAAATACTGGCAATGATCATCATAATTTTCTTTTTAAAAAGATACAGCATAAAGGCTTTTAAATCCCCAAACTGGGGTCTTTGGGGAAATTAGGAGACCACTAGATTTGTCTTCAAATGCCCAACATTTTCTAGTAATTACAGTAAAAGAACACTAGTTTTCATTACTGTATCTAGAAACCAAAAACTTTCCCAATTCTCAATCAAGGCTACTCATGGAGATGCAATAGGCTAGTTTTGTGGACCTAACTAGGAACACAACTGTAGCAATGTCCTTCGAGTAGGGCTGGTACCACTTATGCGATCAAAGCAGAGAAACCAGCTTTCAGTGGTTTTATAGTAACCTAGGTAGGAAAGTATTGTGGAGCCAACTGCTGCTTACAGCAACTGAGGGTTCATAAGGATTGCACCTGTGCAAGCAAGCAACTGCCCTGAAACTAGCCCTCCCTGTTACTGAGCCTGTTGTCCCAAACACCCACACACAGTTTTAATTGCTAGTCCAGGGAACATTTTTCTATCTATGAAGTAAACATTTTTGTTTCTCACAAGGACCAGTGGAGTGAGGGGTTGCTATGGGCAGTTGGTTATCTATAGATGCAACTGGCATCAGTAGTCAGGGTGCATGTTGAAAATTCTACAGTGTGCACAAGTCTCTCAAAGCAAATAACTGTCTAACCCAAAATGTTCCCAGTGTGAGCTTGGGTTCCTTTGACTTTTGTGTGTTAAGGACACTGGAGTGAGGCAGGAAGCAATTTAGATAATATATATGGGAACAGCGCTGATGAAACTCAGAATCTGAGATGAAATACTTTTAATATCTGTCCAATAATATGAATCCATGCAATATTTGTATTTAAATACTTTTATTTTCATTTCACAAAGAAAGCAACAGTGTTTATAGTTAAACATGCCTTTTAGTCAGTGCTGGTCATATGCAAAACAAGTAAAACAACACAATTTGCATATACAATATTACGCATACATACTATTTTCAAAAATTCCCACAAAAGACAGATTAGAATACAAATTTAGACTTCTACCCTTAAACTCAGACTGAAGGAACTGAAGGTCTCTACTGGTGTTAAACAAAAAAAACAAACAAACAAAAAAAAGAGGCAATAGCTTTGTAAGTTCCCAAGCAATCAATTTCCAAAGTATTTGCAATAAAACCTCTTCCTCACAGCCACAGGGAACACTTGGCTTTAATCAAGACAGCCAACTACAGTTTGTCTCAACATGATTTGCTGATGAATGCAAATGCTCCAATTATGTGGCAATTCTCATTTCATACACACACACACACACACGTGCACGCACAGTATATTATTGTACTGATGATTTATACAGCCCAACTTCTGGAGCATTTCTTTGAGCTAAGCCATGACCTTTACTTCCTTTGAAGTATTTCAAATTAAAAACGGTTCAAAAATATCACTAATGACTACCATGACTAACTCCAAAAAGGTGGCCCTTTCTCTTTTATTTATGATCAAAGGTAAATGTGTCATGAATAAGCTTTTTCCTCCAGCAGCAGGTATAAGTAACAGCAATGTTACTAGCATAATTTTCCAACACATTCCTAAGAGTCTGATATGGTAAAGTGACATGCCTTTGAGAATTTCTAGGAGCCCTATCTATTGCTCAATGTTTCCTAAATGGATATGGCAAATCTTCCTCATGGAATATGAGTAAAAATGTGAGAACAAGACAAAGCTAAGAGGCAAAGAGGACAGGGAGGTTTTCACACGCACTTTCTTTGATGCAGACAAATGTGTAGTCGTAAGATTTACCATGTGGTGGAAGAAGAAACAATATGAAATATAAGAATGCTGAGAGCAAACATACAGGTTCCAGTGCATGAAATGCACACAGAATCACAAATCTACTGAGAAAGTAGCATTTGCTTAAACTTGTGAGAGTAACTTCAGATGGCGTCTAACAACAATGAAGGTACTAAAGGCAAAAGAACAAAGAATAGGAATGGCCCAGTAAGAGAGAACTGGAGAAAGAGATACAGCCACACAAAAGAGTTCTGGGTAAGAAAGGGCCAATGTGCCCTGCCACATGTGGATGTTCTAAGACAGAAAGGGCTTGCCCCTGAAATTCTTTTGGGACCATGTTGTCTGTCAGCCACCAGAGGAACAGTAATCACTCAATCACAATGGCTTCTCCTGGGTACATACTCTGGAGATAAATCTGAATTTCAGGTCTCACAGAAACACCACTCTTGAGAGCTCTTCAAATTAGTTATAGAAAACCCTGATATAGGCACCCTAGCTTCAAATCTGGCCTCAAGCACTGAGGTCATTTAAACTCAGGTTTACTCAGCAATGCACTCTGGTTTTCTGGCCTTTATAAAACCAAAGCTTGCCTTTCACCATCATAGTTTAAATCAACACCAGAAATGCTGGATCTGATTAGTTTCCACAGTGCAGCCATACCTGCGTGTCTTCCCCATCTTATTTGCTGCCAGACCATTACCACTGTTACACATGGAGTCCTAGGGGTACACTGTCAGTCACATACTCAACATGCAGTGAGCCTTTTCTCTAGGTGCATGTAAAAAACCTTCAAGGGAATAAGTATTAAAAGGAAACAGTGAGAGCAAGGGAGAAAACTAAATATGTATGCATAATATTTGTATCCTTAAAGATATAATATATCTCCTACAGAATAGCCAGGAACCACAAATCAGCTGTACTGCCTACTACGAAGTGAGGAGATATGCAAGAAACAATGTGCTCTGTCATCTTATGAAACTAATTTTCATTATGTTCTTTATAGTTAGGCAAAGGGCTGAACACAAAATGAAATAAAGAAATGAAACTTTAAGTTAAGAAAAGTCTACTATCAAAAATATAAATCCAAAACAAGTAAATAACACGCAGCTGCTTTACTCACTATTGCCAATACTGGCATATACGGAAGGGTAGAATGGAAGATACATCACACACCGATCCTCAATTTTGATTAGGTACCCATCTATCTATCTATCCATGTAAAGGACTAGGGCCTAATCAGTACCATGAAAAAAATATATTTTAAAATCATGCACTCATCCCTTTCCCCTAACTACTACCCACCTAAGCAATCCCATTCCCACCCCCTAAAAAAAAACAAGTTAAAAAAATTATTGCCTGTGTAGGCAATGAGGAAAAGGGAGCGGGGAGAGCTATCATACCTCTGGACCTCAATGTTGCTTTATCTATCTACAAATCCCAGCAAAGAACTGGTGCTATGTGGAATAATATATAGAATATAGCAATATTATATATACATTAAAAATATATAAACACCCCCACCCCCACAAAGCAAACAAAAGATAAGCAAATAAAACATCTAGTCTACCACTGCCCACCAGGCAGTGAGGGATAGGGACTGTGGAGAATTTTCATAGAATCAATCTCAGTGTTCATTAAGTACATAGTAAAAATAGTCGCACCAAGGACCACGTTCAAAATGAAGTTAACACCACAAGGCATTTACAATCATATATACATATATATTATATGGTTACCCTTTTCTCTAACAAGCTATGTTATAAGCTAACGGACAAAACAAGAACTCAAGCCTTATAGTACGTATGCACTACTGCAATGTGGCACAGGTGACAGAGTGAGGGGCAGATGTCCCACACTTCTGGGTATAGATATAGATTCTTAGTTTGTTTGGTAACACAAACGCAGACTGAGAGTGAAAAACTGAAATAACTGACAGACTTTTAAATACAGCTAAAAAACTAAAAACCCAGAACTCTTCTCACCCCACACCCCTGTGCCAAAGCTACACAACTATTCTACAAGCCACTGCCCAGACAGGCAATGAGGGAAGGGAAAGGGGAGATTTTTCATAGAATGAACCTCAATATTCCTTATGTACCTAAGTGTCCACACATACACTTAGGTACAAATGAAGTAGCAACAAAAAGATTAAAAAATTTATATTTACACTTTAAAGTATATACATACCCCACCCCTCTGGGTGGAAGAGAATTAGAAAATCTACGCTACTCTACAACTATTGCCCACAGAGGCAATGAGGAAAAGGGAAAAGAGGGAGTTTTCATACATCCGGACCTCCACGTCTCATTAGGTACTTATAAGCCCATGTAAAGGATTCAGTACCAAATGAAATAACACAGTATAGTAACAAAATTATTTATATTTATAAAGAATATATTTCTCGCCCTTAGTCCCCACTAAAGCTAAGAGAAAAAACTAAAAAGGAAAACTTAGTCACAGGGATGGAACAGGAACAGGAACAGGAACAGGAGGACACAAAATTGAGAGCTCCACAGTGCATCAGGAGAGGCACCCATGAAATGCAGTGACTGAGAAGCAAGAGCACCTAGGGACACACATAGGAAAAGCAGATGCCAGCTCCTGAGCCCCCAGGAGCAGCTCACATCACTGTCAGTGCTACCACACACTGCATGGCCAACATGCGGAAGAGACCTCTCAGAGAGATCCCGAACTTTACTCATAAATCCAGAGAAAGGACAGGGAAAGCAAGGAAGCAAAAACACAGCAGCAACACGTTCATACACTTGACACGCATGTACTCTGCCCCAAACGACTCTTCGAGCCTAGCAAAAGGCAACCAACCAAACAACAGTCACCAGAACCCAAACCCAACGTTCAAACATTCAACATACTTTAAGAAGTATTGTACTCAGGCAATGAAGGGAAAGAGGGCACTGCTATACATCCCAACTCCATGGTACACGGGGATCTTCCACTCTGATCACCCAGGGAATTAAAACAATACAGTAGTAAGAACATATATACAGACATTAAGTACATTTCCCTCCATCTTCCACTCAGATAGCCAACAGGCTGTAAGAGGTGAGAAGAAGAGGACTGTTCACATGTAGTTTTCCACATTTCATCAGGTATTTTCACATATGTTTGAAGGGCATAGGACCTAATGAATCAGTAATAAAAGGCCATAGCAAGCACTACTCTACTCTCTTCCACATAGTTATTGCCTTAAGAGGCAACAAGAAAAAGGGAAGAGTCTGCCATACTCAATCACAATGGTAATTAAGTATCTATGCAAAGAGACAAGTCTAAGTGAAATACAAATGGCATTGCATTTATAACATGTTTGAAAGGATGACAGACAACAACCTAAGTTCCTAAGACTAGAACAAAAACAACAGGTACTAACTACTACTATTCTATTATTGCCCAAATCTATGTGACCTTGCATGGTTTATGTACATGTCCACAAGAAAACTGAATAGAGAGCAGCATTAAATAAGTGCCGATAGTAGCAAAACTACTTCCACACACTCTTAAAAGAAGCTACCTTGTTCCCCTCTTGAAACCCACATTGTTTCAAAACTTCAAATGATTCTATAACTCTTGCCTTTAGTAGGCAATATGGGAAGAGGACAGCTTATCAGAGAGCAGTACTTTACTCTTTCATTAACAGGACAAAATTTATAAAATATAAAAACATCTAAAAATACATTATATGTTTCAAAATATGTATCAACGCCTCCCCCACCCCACCCAAAAACCTCTACAAACTTTATAAAGGTCAATCACTTAGTCTACTAGTTATTGACTAACCAGGCAATAAGGGATGGGAAAAGAGTACTTTGCCATACTCTGGGGCCTCCATTTTTCATTTGTTACTTTTTTGATATTTTAGAGATTTAAGAACAAAACAAAAGAACAAAAACTCCAGCAAAGATATATACCTGAGTTTCAAGAAATACAAACATAAGAAGACAGAACATTACCCAACTCCACATAAACAAAAGTAAGGCAAAGGTGAGAAAACCTACATTATACCCATGGTCCCAATTCTTGGAGGCCTATGTAAAGCAACCCATCCCTAGATCCAAACTCAGTACACTCCTTGGCAACAGAGGACTCCACCGTGCCATTCGAGGGACCCACAGAACACATGGTCTTATAGAAGTGCTCAGCGGTCTGGCTGAAGATTATCAGTTCAGGTACTTTAGATTAAGTAACCATCTTTAAAATCCAATTTAACAACAGACTAACAATCATGCAACAACACAAGACTTAATTTTAGTTTCTTGCTTCCCAATAATCAGCAAGGATTGTTGGGTACCCAGTAAACCTCATGCAGCTGGATTGTTTTTTTGTTTGTTTGTTTTTTGTTTTTTAATACCCAGGACTCTTCTGGCAGCTTTTGCTCTAATGGTGGCTAAAATCTCATAAAATAAAAACACATATGGCAAAGAAAATTAAGTAGAACCTGTGATAGCAAGAAAGTCTGTGAACACTCTGAAGGAATGACAAGTACAACGCGACAGAAGAGAGCACAAGCTTCTAGGGCGGGGGCACTGCCACTACTTTCTTATAGGTAACTTCCCATTAGCAGAGTAAACTTGTCTCCTCCAATTCCCAGCTTTAATAAACTCTCAGATCTCCAAATCAATGCAAGTCTAGATTTCCAATTCTATCTTTCCTAATAATCAAGATGTACCTTTCACATTACATTCAAGAACACCCTTTCTCTGTAGTGATTAGAATGCTCATTCAGCTGCTACCCAATGCTGTCAGGTATTTGTGTGTTTATGCCAAAGCACAAGCTGACCCCTGTGCTTCAATCTTCCTTCCTAAAAGTACAGAGAGAAGAATTAAATTTTAGAGGAAGAAAATCTGAATGCTACCAATATACTTCTCAGACTATGAATGCCACCTCCCAGACTTACAGCACTGACTTTGAGTTAGCTAAGAAGCTGCACATAAATGAGCTAACAAAACATGAAAACATACAGAATTCTGTGGGCAAATCAAGAGGCCTACCAAAATTTTAAAGAAGTCAGGTGAAGGTTATAGGTAAGACTTAAAAATATGGCTCCATCATCCTGGGAACGAGCAGCTACTAATCGTACTGGATCAAGAACTACCTCTTTTTAAGCCTATATCCTTGTAAGGCTTTATTTACAACATGGCACACCACAAACATTCACACTCATACATGGAAAAAAAGTATTTTTTAAGACAATATTTGCCATATGCAGAATTACAAAGACTTTAAGATCAACATCAAGATGGGCAGGTAAATCTCAAGACTGAACTGATCTTGAGAAGTAGCAAAAGTTAAACTCTGTTATCAAAGTATAATTTAGTAATACAACATGGTAAAAAATGAAAAGGGGCAACCAAAACCCACAAGAGTATTTTTCCTTCACTCTAAAAATATAAAACCCTACTAACCTTCAGTATCAACTGAACTGTCATATATTTACCAAAAGCACGAAGGGAATAGAGATCTATAACTACCTATTTCACTAAAATATCAGGATGATTCTATGATTCTCAGGAATAACATCTTTTACTAAAAACAAAACAAAACAAAACAAAACAAAACAAAACAAAAAATGTTTAGAAAAGACTAAATTGGGAACAAACTCTAGGATTAAAGCAGGCTATTTTTCAGCTTGTCAGCCATTAAAATTTTATTATATAAAAATATTCTCATAAAATAAACTATAACTTTGTATATAACTCCACATATTCTAACTTTACAACAGCTGAATAAAAAAAAAAAAAAGTGGCCTTTCTGTGGTCTGACTGTGTGGAGTGTTTTCAGTGTTCACAAGTGAGCAATTCCCTTTTATGTACACAGACACTGTTTTCAAACAAATATAGAAGTCTCATGAGTTATTAAGAAGAAAGCTTCTCTCCTAAGAATCAAAGAAACACAACAATCTAGGAATAAGTCTGCATAGCTCAAAATATTCAAGTACGATACTTCTCCTTGAGGAGGAGTGAAAGCGCCCGCACTCTGATCTGGGTGCCCCTCCTCACTTGTCCTCTGCTGGATCCTTGGCCACTCTGTTTAACGAAGTTTGGCCATGATAAATGGAAAAAACCAAAACTTATCATTTTTTCAACTTAACAAAAACAATTTTTAACAGTGAAAAAAAGAATTCATAGTCCACCATATTTTCAACTTCCATGTTCTCATTGTTCCTTTAAGGTACTATGGTGAACTTCAAAATAAAAAGCTTTAATTTCTTGAAGACCCTATTTAAGAAATGCTTCTAATATATACTGTAACATAAAGTAAGAACCCACACGTAGGTATGATCCACAGAGAAGGTTCAAAAGGCAACTTATACAAATTACATTCTTGGGTGAAAGTAATGACAAAGCCAGCAGGGCTCACAGAAATCCTTGCAAGCGTGGAGCACTGTGCAGGAGAAAGCCTCCTCCCAAGCACGCAGCACTCCTCTACAGGAGAAAGCCGATGGAAGGCCTTCCCAGGACACAGAGTTGGGGGCGCTGGGAGTCATGAGTAGAGTGATTAATGTTACCTCAGTTCAGAACGCTTCCTACACAGTGCCGTAAAGGTGAAGCAGAAAGTGTTGACTATTTGGAAAACTGAAACTTTGGGCTTGACTGTTCAGCTGTTCAATTTAACAGAAATATGAAAAATTCTTTAGAACCTGGTTATTCTGCAGGAAAAAAATTGGAATTTGGACATAAATCTTTTTAAAGAACCCCTAATCAGGGTTAAAGAACACCTGAGGTCATCTGTCTAAAGCTGCACCTTCAATGTGTTTGCCACTGCACGCCTCAGGGTAACTACCAAAGTCCAGGTGTATCTATTTAACAAGAGGCAACAAACAACTGACCAATCAGCAACCTACAAATACAGTGGTTCTTACAGCAGACCTTCCTTGGTTGCACTGTAACAGTAACACTATGGACACTAAGAAATAGAACAACATTTCAAATCTGACTTTTTTCTCCATTTGTGTATCAGAGAGAAATTATTCATTGTTATTGTAGATGGTTGACATACAGGTGAATATAATTATGTAATAAATAACTACTGCCAAAGACATTTCAGAAAAGATATGAAAAATACAATTGGGCCCTGAGCTAACTAGAACTCCTAACAGTGCAAACAACTCAGCAGCAGCAGCCGGCCTTCATTCAACCTTTGTGAAAGCAGCAGAGCCGTGGGCACCGCAAGATCAGCTGTGAGTGCTACAGCCACTGTGTCAGGGTTTTCAGATTCCTGGCCATCCACTGGATATTCAGCTGAATAACTTCCAAAGCCTCCTGAACACACCGAAGCTGCAAGGTTGCCTCTGACTGGTTTTCAAAGAATGCCTGGACCTGCAAGTTCCACAGAGAAGTATTTTAAACAAAGAAAGGCTGAGGCTCCCTAGTTGGAACTTATTGGAAATAAGTTTTTTGTTTGTTTTTTTTCAAGACAGGGTTTCTCTGTGTAGCCCTGGCTGTCCTAGAACTCACTCTGTAGACCAGGCTGGCCTCGAACTCAGAAATCCGCCTGCCTCTGCCTCCCAAGTGCTGGGATTAAAGGTGTGCGCCACCACTGCCTGGCTGGAAATACGTTTTAACTGTGTGATGGTGGCTCAAAGGTCTGACAGCCAGGAAGTGGGGTATGGTGACATATAGGAGCGGCCCTATACTGTCACACCCAAGGTATTTGCCTCAACCAAGTCTAGTAAAATCTGAAGTGATCTTAAAAACCAAAGCAACCTTTTCTTCCCTGCCGGTGCCTCTACTACTATGTCTACATGTCTCCTTCCCTAACTAGTCCTTAGACTAGACAAAGAAGGCTGAAGAAAAACAAGTCAAATATTAAGCTTGATAAATAAATTCACATTTTTGAATGATATTCCTCAAAATAATTTTACTACTACTTAAATTATTTGTATTGAGGAGACAGCAAGTAGTGCTGAATGGAATCAGAATTCCATCCCCTTGCTATACACTCAATCATTTAAAGATAATCTCAGTGTGGAGTCATTAGAATTGGTGAAGGAAGACAGAAGGAACTAGAATTAGCATGAAAAGCCTCCATGTCATTTCACCAGCGGAGCCTTGCATTTTCCCTGCTAGCACTTTGTACAACCAACCTCAGATAAATGTGTCTTTGTTGAAAATAAGTGAGTAGATCCAGCAACAATACTTTGTATGGTATAGGAGCCCAGATGGAACCTGAAGAAACACAAACATAAGAGAAAACACTGAAGCAGCTGCTGACACCCAAAGCACTTTTCAAGACCGTGAAGGAAAAGCTTTCATGTACAGGCACAGTAGGGTCTTCCTCTTGGAAATGCAGCCCAGGAGCTGGGGGCACCTTCACACACTGATCCTGGGCAGGAAAGGAGGTAGGGACTGGGGATATTCTGATAGAATTTTAACTTGGTTCTCAAAACTTATCTATACTCAGAAAAATCATTATTGCTCCAAGAGAAGAAAATACTGATGCCTTGGCAATCAGGAAATATTTTTAATATATAACTAGACAAATATTCTGAAATAGTCCATGCCAGGTTAGGATGACTAGCTTATCAGGTGTACCTGGCCTTGGTCAGCATTTCAATGGAACACCACTGCTAAGTGGTGTGATGCTTATAAACACAGATATCAAATAGAAAGCTGTTGCCTAAGAAGTTCTTCACCATTTAGAACGAATCATAACTCCAAGGAGCCAGCAAGGCACTAAGAACATTTTGCAAACACACAGCCTGAGAACATGAAAGTCAGGCATTCCCCAAGAAACTTACTTATGTACAAGCTTATTCCAGTTTTCTTTAACAAAATCCCAAGCCAGCAAATGTCCAGGAAAATGTCTGCCCACTGTTCTGATGATAAGTGGCAGCTTCTGTGTTCGGATGATATCACCATCAAGGCTACTTTTCATTAACCTAAAGAAGAAAACAGATTTAGTCTTCAAAATAATTGTGTTTGAAGTGATGATCAAACTTAGATTAGTGCCGGGTTCCAATGTACACCTTTTTATCAAATCAAGGTGAATCAGGTTGGACTAGGCTTAGTATACAAGTTAAAACTTGTTTGATTATTTTACTAGTCATGATATACACACTCATGTTTTGGCACATAATGATTGACTATATATAAAGGAAAAACTTACTACAATTTTGGGAGCATTTTCTGTTTTTTTTTTGTTTGTTTGTTTGTTTTGTTTTAAGTCAGGACTACTCAGCCTACTGGACACAAACACACAACCCTGTAGTAATTCTACTAAAAGACAATCAAAATAGGACAAATCAAAATAGGAAGGGGCCTGGGAAATACTTCCCACTTTACTTTCTATGTTCAGGTGCTATCTATTTATAATGAAAAGTTATAGTATATTGTGCTAAGGTCAAAGGCTAGCCACTGCTTTAAAGATAATGCTGATTAGAGGTGAGCTGCATGCTGTCCACTGACCACTGTCAGGCCATGGCTCTCGCTGGCTTCCTGAGGAGGCCTGCTCAACCCCAGGAACATCCAGGTTAGACCCTTCCTCACCTATCCCTGCCTGCCAGGTCCACCTGGGGCAGTTAGCAGAGGTGAACTGTGAGATGCCCCTGACCTTCACTGTTCAGCCCATAGCTTGGCCTGCAGAGCCCCAGGTCCATTCAGGTCCACCTGGGGGAACAGCCAGCAGAGGTGAGCATCATGCTCTTCCCTGAGCTGCACTGTCCCACAGCTCTGGATGTCTCAGAGACATGCAGAGACATTCTGCTGGAATCCGGACTACCCAGCCAACACCAGGGGCAATCAGATAGCTAAAGGCCAGGGTAATAACACAATCAGTAAGAGCCAGAGCAACATGGCAACACCAGAGCCCAGCTCCAGCAAGCCCTGGATATCTTAACATAGCCAAAGCACAAGAAGATGACCTTAAATAAATAAATCCCTTAAAGAAATGCAGGAAAATAGAATCAAGCAGGTTAAGGACAGGAATATAGCTGTTGAAGACCTGAAAATGGAGATAGAATAAAGAAAACACAAACTGAGGGAATCCTGGAAATGGAAAACCTAGGGAAGAGAACAGAAACTACTGATGTAAGCATCACCAACAGAATACAAGGGATGGAAGAGAGAATCTCAGGTGTAGAAGATACTACAGAAGAAACTGATACAATAATCAAAGAAAATGTTAAATTCTAAAAAGTTCATGACACAAAACATCCAGGAAATTTGGGGTATCATAAAAAGACCTACCTTAATAATAATAGGAATAGAAGATGGTGAAGAGGCCTAGCTCCAAGGCCCAGAAAATATTTTTAACAAAATCATACCAAAAAAAATTCTCCAACCTAAAGAACAATAGGCTATAAATATATAAGAAACTTACAGATCACCAAATAGATTGGACCAGAAAAGAAAATCTCCTACCACATAATAATTAAAACACTAAATGTACAGAATAATGAAAGAATATTAAAAGCTGCAAGGAAAAAAAAAGCCAAGTAACATACAAAAGCAGATCTATTCAGAATTATGCCTGACTTCTCAACAGAAACTCTAAACGCCAGACTCTAAGAGACCACAGATATCAGCCCAGATTTCTATATCCAACAAAACTTTCAATCACCATAGATAAATAAAACAAGATGTTCCATAACAAAAGCAAATTTAAACAAAAACAATCCAACAGAAGACACTAGAAGGAAAACTCCAACCCAAGGAAATAGATAATCCCACATCAGCAAAAGCAAAAAAGCAAAAATGCACACATACATGCATGAGTGTGTCCCTCCCCCCACAGACACACAAAATTACCACCAATATCAAAATAACAGGGATTACCAATTATTGGTCATTAATACCGCACCATCAACGGACTCAATAGACTCAAATCCTCAATAAAAAAGACACAGGCTAACAGAATGGATGTGAGAGCAGGGTGCAGACGGAAAGAAGATCCACAAGATCAGGTCATTAGATGTTAAAAACTCTGTGACAAAACCTAAACTGCTTGACTTTAAAGTCTTGGAAAGATCAGGGATATACGGCACATCTAAAAACCAGAAAGGCAATAACAGCAACCAACAGCCAACAGCCAACATCAAATTAAATGGAAAGAAGCGTAAAGCAAGTCCACTAAGATAAGGGCCAGGCCGAGGCTGCCGGCTGCCTCCGTGTTTATTTGCTATAACACCTGAAGTTACAGCTAGAGCAGCAAGGCAGCGGGAGGCGATCAAGGGGATGGATGCACGCTGAAGTGGAAGGAGTCAAAGGAGTCAAAGAACCCCTATTTGCAAATGATATGCTAGTATATGTAAGTGACCCCAAAAATTCAACCAGAGAATTTCAGTATATAAACACCTTCAGCAAAGTGGCTAGATACAAAATTAACTCAAAAAAAAAAAATTTCAGTAGCTCTCCTTTATACGAATAAGAATAGGGCTGAGAAAGAAATTAGGGAAATAACACCCTTCACAATAGCCATAAATAATATAAAAGATTGGTGTAACTCTACCAAGCAAGTGAAAGACCTGTATGACAAGAACTTCAAGTTCCTGAAGAAAGATACTGAAAAAGGTATTAGATGATCAAATGATCTCCCATGCTCATGAATTGGTAGGATTAACAGTAAAAATGGCCATCTTGCCAAAAGCAATCTACAGATTCAACGCAATCCTCATCAAAATTCCAACACATTCTTTACAGACCTGAAAAGAACAATCCTCAACTTTATGTGGAAAACCAAAAAACTCAGGATACTTGAAACAATCCTACACAATAAAAGAGCTTCTGCAGGTATCGCCATCCCTGATTTCAAGCTGTACTACAGAGCCATAGTAATAAAACCACATGGTACTGGCATAAAAACAAGACAGGTTGATCAGTAGAATAGAATCAAAGACCTCAAATATACCCACACACTTACGTACACTTCAGTTTTGACAAAGAAGCCAAAACCATACAATGGAAAAAGAAAGAATCTTTGAAAACACAAATGGTGCTGAACTAGCTAGATTTCTGTTAAGTAGAAAAATGTAAACAGACCCATATCTATCACCTGGAACAAACTCAAGTCCAAGTAGATCAAAGATCTCAACAGAAAACCAGACACACTAAATCAAATAGGAGAGAAAGTAGGGAACTGCCTTGAACACATTGGTACAGGAGACAAATTCTCAAACAGAACACTAATAGCTCAGGCACTAAGATCAACAATTAATAGATGGAGCTAAAGACACTGAGAAGCTTCCATTAACAAAATGGACACCATCAATAGGACAAAATAGCAGCCTACACAATAGAAAAAGATCCTCACCAACCCCACCTCTGACAGAGTACTAATATCCAAACTATATAAAGAACTCAATAAATTAGATACTAAACAGAGAAATCTCAACAGAAGAATATCTAAAGACAGAGAAGCTCTTAAAGAAATGTTCAACATTCTTAGTTATTAGGGAAATGTAGATCAAAATGACTCTGAGATTCCATCTTACACATGTCAGAATGGCTAACGTGTAAAACTCAGTGACAGCAGATGTTAGCAAGGATGTGGACCAAGGGGAACACTCTTCCATTGCTGATAAGAGTGCAAACTTGTACAAGCACTCTGGAAATCAATCTGGCATTTTCTCAGAAATTTACCTCAGGACCCAGCTATACCACTCCTGGTTATATACAAAAGAAACTCCAACAAGGACACTTGCTCAACTATGTTCAGAGCAGATTTGTTTGTAGTAGCTAGAAGCTGGAAACAAGTTTAGATGTCCCTCATCAGAAGAATAGATACACAAAATGTGGTACATTTACATAATGAACTATTACTCAGCTATTAAAAACAATGACATCATGAAATTTGCAGGCAAGTGGATGGAACTAGAAATATCATCCTGAGTGAGGTAACTCAGACCCATAAAGACAGGCACAGTGTACACTCACTTATAAGTAGATATTAGCCATAAAGTACAGGATAACCATGCCACAATCCACATACTCAAAGAAGCTAAGTAACCAGTAGGGCCCATGGGAGAATGGTTGAGTCTTACTCAGGATGGGGAAAAACAATAGACACTGGAGTCAGATAGAAAGAGGGGAGTGGGTGGGGAGAGGTCAGGGGTGGAAAAAATAAAGAAGAAAAAAAAGGTAATGCTTATTTACCAACTATCATTTAGAAAGTGGGTCTGGGCAAGACCCGAGGGTGTCTCTGGGAGACTGTTAGGATTTAGCTGAGCAAGTTTACGTTACAGAAGCAGCAGGCTAAGATGCTCCCTTACCCTCTGTATGGTTTTCAGTGCCCTAAGTTACATGCAGCTTTGAATTTCTTCCGGTCACTTGAATCTTTACTCTGCCTCTTCCTATTTTCTGTCAGGTCTTACTGCCTTTTTTCATCCCCAAGCAGCTCCTGTTTCTAGGACACGCAGTTGGGCATTAAGATGTATAAGCAATAAATTCATAGGAAGATGGAATATATACACGTCTATAGTTGTCTTTTTCTGAAGTGTTTGTATTTTCAAAGTGACAGAACAAACAGATCAGTATCTAGTACCAGCAGAGTTTAGAACAACATGCCAAGGGAGGACATTTCCCAGCAGGGTACACATGGAGTTTGTGATTCCTAACATCTCCACGTCTCTCACACCAAGTATATTCTGTACATCTGCTAAGGTTCAGTCCCCAAGAGGAAGTCCAGCTCATGGAAACTCCTCACCATAATGTCCAAGTCAGGAGGGAGGCAGAGTGAGAACTCAAGAGAAAATGGCCTCCTGCTCTAAACAGCAAAGTGCTTTTATCTTTTTTTTTTTTTTTCTATCATGTTCTTAGAGTGGTTCCATACCAGTAAAGTTTATGTACGTCCTCTGAGCTGGCAAGAGCTTCAAGTATTTTATTCTTTTCTGCTTCAGAGCCCATGGAGGAATACATGCTAAAGAGGAACAACCAGCCTTTCTCGGTTCTTGCTCCAACTTTGAACACAGTGATCATGACATCAGTAGGCAGGCTACGAGAGAGGTAATAAAGCCTGAGAACAAGGAAAAATATCTGACTACAAAGGCGAGGAGTTGATTGGTTCAGATTAAATAATAATTGTAAATTTCATACAATCTAAAGTTAATTCAATGATGCTGTTTCATGGTATAAATCAGTAAATGTATTATTTGGGTGGCAGGGTATAAGAAGGAGATGAAACATAGCCAACCGCCTTTATTAAGCTCTGAGAGCTAGGAAAGATTTCAGACCATTATTAAAATGTCCCATCTCAATTTTCCAGATGATATTTTAATCATTGTACCAATATTCTCAATAAAGAGCCTGGAAAGAATTAATTACATTCAAGAGCATTTCTCCTAACTGCTTCTTCACCAGTCGTTTCATATCTAAATTAAAGGAGATCTGTCTCACCCTCTGAGAAATATCAAAAACTCAAAAAGTTGGGGTCATGGAGTTTCTAGCTCCATCATTTAAAGTACTTGCCACACAAGCATGCAGACTAGAGCTCAACAACTACCCACCCAGTCCCATGTGTACAACAGAGCTGGGTATGGAGGCATACACTTGTGATTCAGTGCTGAGGAGATGGAGATAGGTGGATAGAGGCCAGTGGTAGAGCCCTTGTCCAGCAAGTATGAGAACCTGAGTTAGATCCTTAGCACCACAGGCGCAAAGACTTTTAAATACAAACAACCAAAGCAGAAAACTAGGCCAAGTATGAGTGTGCTTGTTTTAACTCACTCAGGAGGCAGAGATAGGTCAATCCAGTTAGGGCTATCCAGTTAGACCCCATCTGCAGACTAAACCCACCAGGCAAAACCAGAAAACATGTGTTGGCAAGAATGTAAAAAAAAAAAAAAACAAAAAAACAAAAAAAACAAAAACCAAAAAACCTGGAGTGTTTCTCTGTTGGTGGAAACAAAATCACACAATTACTATGAGAAACATGCTATCATGAAAGTTCTTTAAAAATTAAAAAATTAAAAATGGAATGCTAGGGAAATAGTTCAATTATAAACAGCTTGCTAAGCAAGCATGAGTACTTGAGTCTGATCTCCAGAACTCACATAATAAAAAGTCAAGGAGGTGGTATGCATATGAAATACCAACATTCAGGAGACAGAAACAGGCAAATCCCAGAGGCTCTCTAGCCAGCCACTCTTGACTATTTAGTGAGCATCAGGGCAATGAAACCCATTGTTTCTGAGGATTGACATCAGAGATTGTTTCCTACTATCCATACACATGTGCACTTACACAATCACATATGCAGATATATGATAAAACAAATATTAAATTCTCTATAATACAGCAATATTACTTTCAGATATATTTCAAAAGAATTTATATCAGATCTACAAGAGCTAAAAATTATAAGCTTAAATTCATGGCAGTAATATTTACAAGAAGCAGAAGCAGTTCAAAGGTCATAAAAATATATTAAATAGGGCAAGTGTATACAATGGGATATCATTCCTTCTTTAGGAAGTAATGGGAAGACCCATTCAAGAAGATGTGCATCTCACCTCTGAGTTCCATTTGATGCCATCCAATTGTCAAACAGCTTTGTGGCCACAGTGGTACAGTTCTCTAGGCTATGGGCACAGGCAAATTCCAACAAGGCTGCGCGAAGCTCTCGCATGGATGGTGTGCCTTCATCTGTCCAAGTCTGCTGCTGGATTTGGTTCTGGAGCAATTTATGTACTCTGACCTACAGACATTAAATATGATTGATTAAAATGGTATTAATAATGATTTAATCAATCAGGAGATGAAGACTACTACACATATTTTCTCCAATAAGGAAAAAAGACATATATTACTTATTAAATATTAACTGACACATAAAGCCTAAATTTAACTGGAGTGAAATTCTCCAGTAATAAGGCTACAAGGAGGACTTAGAATGAGACAGCCCAACGCAGAAGGAGCCCCACCCCACCCCACCCCACCCCACCCCACCCCACCCCACCCCCTGACTTAACTACACAGCTCAGGCTGGCGTGAATACACAATTCTCTTGCTCACATTATAGACACATGTCACCATCTTTTGGTAAAATATACTTCTTTACCAATGATTTAATGTTAAATAGTTCTAAATCCATTGTTAAACGTATATTAAACATATCACCTAATTTTAGGTCATTAGCAAATTAACCTATCAAAATTAAAGAGAAAATGGCATCTGCAGGGAATAGTATAGTTTACTTATTCCATTTTTAATGTAAAAAATTCAAAGCTACAGAAAAATGCAAAAATAGATGTATAGTATACATCCATGTAATGTACCTGGATTCATGTTTCTAATTCTTCGTTTTTACGCATGTAAAACACATATACTTTCATGTTTGTAAATTATAGACATTACGAAATTTCATTTATATATCCCTAGTCTGTATAAGATCAAAACACCCTGTTATACTCCAGAAAATGGACAATTATTCAATACTATCACCCACTGTTCTAACCAATGCATTGTTATAGTTACTTCTGAATGAAAGGACATTGTGAAATATATGTGTATTTTCATCTTTTCCTCTGAAGAAACATAAAAGCTATTCACAGTATGTGGAAGTCCTTCCATGTTATAAGTTACTACGTACCAGGGAGGGAGAAGAGACACAAAATTTAACAAGACTGTAAGAAGTATGCACTCAGGAAATCCCAATGGGAAAAAACTGTGATATAAAATGCTATTTTTTTTTCTGTAAGGAATATATCTTCAAGCTATACACAAGATGGGTCAAATTAAAAAAACAAAAACAAACACCCTACAGGTGTCCCCTCTGCAGGTGTCCCTCTGCAGGTGTCCCTCTGCAGGTGTCCCCTCTGCAGGTGTCCCCTCTGCAGGTGTCCCCCTGCAGGTGTCCCTCTGCAGGTGTCCCCTCTGCAGGTGTCCCCTCTGCAGGTGTCCCCCTACAGGTGTCCCCTCTGCAGGTGTCCCCCTACAGGTGTCCCCTCTGCAGGTGTCCCTCTGCAGGTGTCCCCTCTGCAAGATCTCAGCGCCGGCAGGTTTCTCCTCGGCAGTTACTTCTTTTTCTTTCTTTCTTTCTTTTTTTTTTTTCACATGTTCTTTTTATTCAAGGGGTTACTCATAGGCAATATTTAAAGTCAGGCTTTTTAAATTAAAGGCCTAAACTACGAAATTTTGTAAATATGACACTGGCAAAGAATGAGCATCTGGATAATTTAAACCCTCATTACCCAGAGTCCTTTACTCACCCATGCTGACTACTTCTATGTCAACTTGACACAAGCTCTAGTCATCTGAAAGGAGGGAACCTCAAATGAGAAAATGTCTCTGTAAGATCTGGCTGTAGATCTTATAGCCTACAAGCTGTAGGCTGGCTGGTAGGGCATTTTCTTAATTAGTGATAAGGGAGGGCCCAGCTTATTGTGAGTAGCTGACTGGTTCTGTGTGCTATAAGAGGCTGAGCAAGCCTCGAGGAGCAAGCCAGTAAGCAGCACTCCATGCCTTCTGCTTCCAGGTTCTTGTACTATTTGAGTTTCTGATTTTCTTCACTGATGGTCTATTACTTGGAAGTGTACATGAAAAAACTTTTTCTCTCCAAGTTGCTCTTGGTTGTGGTGTTTCACCACAGCAACACAAACCACAAACCTCAACTAAGACACTACTTTATCCTAATAATAAATGAGTTATGAAAAAAAACCTTCAAACTCCAAACTTCCACAATTTAAGTCCTTTCGAAGTATTATGCTCTTCTTAAAAAATCACTGTCCATCCCTAAAACCAAAAAGAACTAGTATACGAAGCTCTCAAAGCTTGTGATAACACATCAACTTGGTCTGTTTGTTTAAAGGCAATAAAATAAAGACCACACACCTTGTTGAATGTGTGAGGTGGTAGAGATCGACAGCTACTGGGTAAACATGGAATCAAAACACACTCGCTATGCTAGCTGTCATTTGCAGGACATTCCACAGGGCTCACTTGGCTGTGTTGGTACCTGCTATCTGCAACTGACTGACCCATTTAAATATCATCAAGATAACACTATCTCTGATTGTAGACACAGACCCTAAGCCTGATGTTTTTGTCCCAAATGAATGGAGAGTAAAACAAACAAACAAAAAAATTAAAGGTACTTATAAAAAAAAAAAAAGAAAGAAAGAAACAATGTATGGGAAAATTAACAGCTTGGAATCCTATTTTCAAAAATCTCAGTGGAGAGCCACAGCAACCCCAATAGAAACGGCATTGTGACACACTGGAGCAGAGAAAGCCTGACACTTGAAGATGCTTATATTAAGCTCTGAGCACTCACACCCTACAACCAGAGGGCATGGTTTTGCTAGTCTCCTTACACCAAATGATTAATAGAGAATCTCAAAATATGTTAAGTATATTTGAAGGTATGATAAATATTTTACAAAGATAACTCTATTTTCATAAAAATCCTGCTGTTTTAAATGTGACCATTTAAATAAATGATTCAAGTTATATCTTCAATATTATTTATATTAGTAAGAGCATAGCAGGTGCCTCAAGTTGCCTTTTCCTCTTATAAAATAAAATGAAATATACTTTTCATATTGTTTCTAAATTAATCTCTTTTGAAGTTAAGAATATTAAACAACTAACACTAATTTTATACAGAATGGCAAGAAGAGAAAGAAAGGGCATAAAGAGATTTGTCATATAAGATATCAACACTGTATATGCAATAAAATGCAGCAACAGCAACAAACTTATTTTAAAAATAAAACAGGAAAATATCCTGACACTTTGCTATATATATTACGTTTTGATTTACTTCTTTTACTTTTATACCAATACACTCAGGAAAGTTCTTTCCTAAATTAACAAAATTTCTTAAAAGATAACTGTCAGTTTTATTGCAAAGGTCTATCCTACCAATGCTTCATATGTAAGAGAATGACAGACTTGTAAGTTATAAAATAGGAATATGACTAAAACCAGACAATAACTTCAGATATGAACAATTAGACACAATTTGAATATACCTCCAGACTCTACCCACCAAACCATGGCGTATTTCACAAATGATGTATACATCACGCATTGTTTTCATAACAAAATAAATGTTTTTTGGCTATAATGATAAAAATACTAATCACGAACCAACATTAAATACCAATACAATATTGGTATTGTATTCGATTCAAGGGCTTGGAAATGCCTGCCATTCTACTTCCTAAGTGGTTTGACTGTTTGATAGTTCTGATGCTATCAAAAATCCCCTAAAATTAAAACAAGGATTTTAATATTTTTAATATTTCTCTCTTTATAAATTAAGCCAAGTGTAGGTCCGTGTTCCACCCTGCTATCGGAACGGAGGCTGGGGAGATGAACTGTAGGGAGCTTTATGGCACTTCTTCCAATGTCACTTATCCCAGTGCCGCAGCAGGGTTAGGAGCTGGGCTTCAGGGAACAGTCAAGACACTGTTCCAGGGGTGAGATGAGAGAAAGCTGGAGCTGGTATTCCCTAACTTCTGGGCATCTAGTCACAGCTAGAAAAGCACACAAGTAAGTTGGGCACAGAAAAGTTGGGAATGAAGTGTTGGGGTCCACAGGCTAGTGACAAAGCTAGGATGGGCCCTCCCAAACTCCCAGACATTCAGGGACATTCAGGGATATTCAGGCCCCACTGAGTCATAAGGAGTTGAGAGCAGAGTTGGCGCTGAGGATAGAGACTAGCCTGGGCCCAGAGGGGATGGGAGCTCCAGCTTGGCACATCAGTGAAAGTCCTTAACTTGGCTGTGGTTGTGGCTGGGAGCACAGAGAGGCCTTCTATGGGAGAATTAAGCTTCTCTGTAGGCAAAGGCCTGCTCCATGCTCCCCTTGGCGGTTCCGGATGAAAGAGACAGTCCTTGGTTTCAAACTGCTTATTGGTTGTTCATTGTGGAAAATGGATGCATACTGTACCAACTTCTCAGGGTGGACCCAAGATTAAATACCTTTTGCAGAGAGGAATGTCCAGGAAGGGGAGCTTATTGGCTAAACCCTCAGGGCCTTTAGGTACCTCATTAGCATTTATGTGGGAACTGTGGCACGTGCTCCAGGCCAGGAATTTGGCAGGGAACAGGGAGATGCCTACTGTCTCAGGTGTGCATCCACCGAGTTTCGGGGCATGGCTTACCATCCCACAGCCAAGTTGGTATTATAACAAAATACATACGGGGTTATAGCACTAAAGGGTCTAAGTCTTAGAAACAGACACTAACCCTCTCATCCTTGCCCTTACTCAGCAGTCTCTCAGATCTTAACTCTACAGCATGTTCCAAACAAGCACCGGAAACCACAGAGGATGAAGACAGCAGGAGGTGGGTTATTTGAACACCAACAGGAAAATACTCCAAAGAACCAATTTGTTATTTCAACAAAGGGATAGCTTGAGATGAGTACCAAACGCTTCCTAAGACTAAGGTTAAAGAGAAAGGCACATGGAAGAAGGGCTCCTGCTACCATGCAGCCAGCTCGCTACACAGCTTTAGATAGGTAGACTTTCTCCCCCTTTTAGGGGATTTTAAAGCCCTTCAAATCAGTGTCCTTCAAGACTGATGAAAATGAGTCATGTGTATTAGTCTTGTCTACTACTATTGACACTACAGTGAATAGTGTACTTCCCCCAATTTATATATCCTTAATTGGGCGCTGTCTCTGTAGACATAATCAAGTGAAAATGAAGTTATACAGGGTTACTATGAGCTCTAAACTAAGGGTTAATATAACAATGACAACGGGCAATTTGGGCACAAAACCAGGCAGTATAGTGCCTTGTCAACAGAGATAGGACAGGAGTGACGTGAATTTAAGGAAGGAATGCTGCCAAGGCTTACTAGCATTCACCTGAAACTAAGGAAAATACAGGTAGTAGATTATTCTTTACAGGATACTCGACACCGTCAACACTTTGACTTTAGCCTTCTAGCCTCCAGGGGCATAATAAAGTTTATGGTATTTTTGTACAAGTATGTGGCAATACATTAAGCAATCCTAGGTAACCAATATATACCTTAATTGTTAAGTGTCAAAAGTAACAGTTGTTAAGGTTAAGTGACTGGTCTAAAGAGAAGGGCGGTCTAATACTAAGACTCCTAGAGAGCTTCTACAGTCACTGCTACCCATCAGCACTGCTACCCACGGACAGTAGTCGGCAACAGCCACTAAGTGCGGTAGTTTCAGTACAAACTGCTGCATTTTATAAAGACCACTAGCAAATTAATAGGAACTCTCATTTTTGTATTTCTTTTTTTTTTTTTAAGATTTATTTTATTTATTTTATGTGTATGAGTACACTGTAGTTGTACAGATGGCAGTGAGCTATCATGTGTGTGGCTGCTGGGAATTGAACTCAGGACCTCTGCTGGCCCAATCACCCCGACCCCTCTCGCTCCTGCCCTGCTTGCTCCGGCATAATTTACTGCAGCTCTCTTCAGCCGCACCAGAACAGGGCATCAGATCTCATTACAGATGGTTGTGAGCTGGGATCCGAACTCAGGACCTTTGGAAGAGCAGTCAGTGCTCTTACCCGCTGAGCCATCTCACCATCCCAGGAACTCTCTTTTTAAATGACTCTATTTTAATGTTGTATAAAAACAACAGAGAGTCCCTAGGGACATTTTCTTTTTAGATGGCTCTTTTGAACAGCACGCAAATGTCTATATTTTGATATTGAAAGAATACTATTTTCATATAAAATCTTCATCAATTTTTCATGGTAAATAATGGCATTTTGATCCAGAGTAGATATTTTACAACCAGTAAAATAAAGAAATTAGAATTTAACTGCTTTTTGTTTGTTTGTTTTTCGAGACAAAGTTTCTCTGTGTAGCCTTGGCTGTCCTGGAACTCATTCTGTAGACCAGGCTGGCCTCGAACTCAGAAATCCGCCTGTCTCTGCCTCCCAAGTGCTGGGACTAAAGGTGTGCGCCACCACCGCCAGGCTTAACTGCTTTTTTAAAAAAAGAAAGTAATGTGAAAAGCTGAAGAATTGTGAATAACAGTATTAAAAGTAGAGAGGAAGACGTACCACCAATCTTGAGGACAGGTCCATGTATCCCAGTTTTTCTAGGAGATTAAAGATAAGGTCTGTCTGGAACAGGGCTTCAGTGATGGGTGCAGTGTGGGTCTCATTTTTAAGATAGTCAATCAAATCAAATGCTTTCCAAAGAGGCACTTTGCCAAGGCTATAGAAGAAATAAATACGAAGTGTAAATCTACTGAGACACACATAATTTCATGGAGGAAAACTATAGTGAGTAGTGAGTTCTGTAGCATCAGACAAAGTTAAATTCAAGTAAATATATTTAAGTGGCCCACAGGTAAAGATGCATTTTAAAAGAAATAAATAGAAACACAACAGCTCATTTTTGGATCCAGAAGTCATCTATTATTTGGCACTGACTAAGTAGAAGCATTACACTGTATTGGAAAAGATGACTGCTATTAATTTTATTTACTAATTACTTCTACTTACCACAAGATTGGGGACAGCATACCCCTATCTAAATAGTATCTGATTCGGAATGCTGAATCAGAAAACAGACAAATCTTCTTGCTGTAACCTCAGTTTGCCAAACTGTAAACTCTATTGTGAGTCCACAGTGAATACGAAGCAGTTAGGCTGCGTAGGGTACCACATGCCTTTAGTCTCAACACTGAAGAGGAAGAGAAGTAGGTCTCTAAATCTGAATCCAGGCTGATGCAGTCTGTGTAGGGCTACACAATGATACCCTGTCTCAAACAAACAAACAAATTAACTATCTATCTATCTAACTAACTAACTAACTAACTAATTAACTAACTAACAAACTAACTAGGCAGTTTGTAAAAGTCATAGCAGTAATGGTTGAAAGGACATAAACAAGGCTATTTCATATTTAAAACACAAGTCAAAATTTGGAAAGTAATACTGATGAATATTCTTTGTGTTTCTAGGTCTGGAGTCAATCTAAAATTGTAAACTCTTCAGAAAACACTTCTACAAAAGATCCCTGCCATTTCTTGGCTATCATGTATATGGTGGTCAGCGAGGTAACTAACCCAGACCGTATAAGGAGATGCTACTCAACCAATAGGTTAGCACTAAGCTTTAGGCAGAAGCCAACTGCTTCATGGAGAGAATTCTTTCATAAAATAATGTGAAGCTTGAAGTCTTATAACATTTTTACCGAACAAAATATGAATCCTACTTGTGGGTATCTATTCTTGAACTAGTAGTGGATCCTGCTATCTATTCCAAGTGTTTATAGCTGATGTTTCTAACACATTATAAAATCTCTGAGAGCAGTGAACATCCTTAATTAACATTTTCCAAATCTTCTAAAACTCAATTTGTTCTTTCAACTTGTTCTCTGACTTGTTCTTTACTGCAATAACATTTAAAAACATGACAATAACAAGGCAAATCAAGCATACTATACCCTGCAAGTTCAAAGATGTTATTGATCAGGTTGGCTCGGTCTTTGTCACTCAGAACATAAGGATTTCTTTTTAACTGATTGATTAGAGCTGCCCAGTCATCATCGGCGTAGTGAACAATGTAATAGCCAGTCATGTTTGAATTGACTTTGACCCACTGCACTTGTTCTGTAAGATTGATGATGTCTAAAAGAGAGGAAAAATTAAAACACCAAAAGAGAAGACAATAGAGGATTTTGGTTTTTTTTCAAAGTTAACAAAATATGTTTTCATATCTATCATTCTTTTAAGAAACTAAATACTTATGTGCTGGTACAATAAGTTTCACATTAATGAAGGTTGCTACTCATTCAAACATTATTTATTCATCATACATTATTAGCTCTAGGATTAGGCACTGGAGAACAAATGACAAAGAAGACAAAGGGACCTGTTTTTATGGGTCTAATAAAAGCACCTAGATACAACATCACATAAGTGTCACTAGTGGAAAAAGAAAACACAACATGCATAGAATGCATGGAAGCATACAGAAATATTTCACTCTGAAGGGCAGTGTGGAGAGGCTTTGTGAAGGATGGAATGTCTAAGATGTCATTCTTTTAAGTGACTTCAGAATACACAAGCCTTAAGAAATTATGCATGATTTGTAGCTCTTGTATCAAGTTTGAAGAAGAGGACTTTACAAGTTGCTCTTTCTCTGAGATCAACGCTTTTCCAAATTATCACAGCCAATGAACCAGATTCTTACCCACACCTAATGTCTGTGCCACCCTCCAAGCAGAACCATTGTTCATTGAAACAATTGGTGAATGACTTTATGGATAGACCATCTTAATACACACACCATTTCTTAAATGAATGTAACCTGTTCTCTGTGGGCTGAGAATAAAGTCACACACTCAAGTCAAATAGCATAGCAGGAAGTCTGTATCCAAAAATCGTGCCTACAATTCATTCCTTGGTGCAGCAGAACTGTCAACTCTCAGCTTAGCTACGATGGAGGTAAAATCCTTTGGTGATGTGAGGGTCATTGAAGTACAGCCTTATTACAATGAAATCCAATGTCTAAAAATTGTTCTTATTTTGGGCTTGTATCACAGTAAGAGCCAAGATTTTAAACTCTACTAAATACAAAACAAACAAACAAAAAGACTTTACATATTTATGTTCATTTAAGAAGATACTAGTAGTGATGTATTATTTTGAAATATACAGTTAATATGTTTGGGGTTATTTGAAATTTATAGTGAGAAAAGCGTATGTATTTGCAGTATTACTATAGACAAGCATCTACATAAGACTGTTAAATTGATTGTTTTATATCAAACAGCTTTTATAATACTCATTTTTATTGTTATAATATTTTATAAATTTTAAGGAATATGACAAAAAAGATATTGTAGGTATTGAAGAGGGGGTCTCTGGGAGGAGATGGGGTACAAAAGGGAAGCAAGAATGTGATTTAATTCTATTTATTTAAAATATGTTTTTAAATGTTAACAAATTCAGACAAATTGAAATCATGTAACTTTTCTCATCATAATGCAATAAAAGTTAAAAAAATAAAAATAAAAAAATAAAATGAAAAAAAAAAGAAATTATACATGCAGGAAAAGGGATAGTGTGCAGCGTGGAACAGCAGGTAAAATAGTGGGTGCACTGTGCAAAGTGTGTCCCATCTCAACCTTTGTCTTTTATTATACCAGTAAAGAAAAAAATCATTTAGAAAATAATTCAAAGCTATCAAAGTAAACATTAGAAAAGTGCAAGGTTTTGTTAGGCACAAGATAAATAGTTAAGTTAAAATAACAGAACAGTGGCATGTATTTTTTAATACACACATAAATGTGTATGTATGTATACACATACACACAAACACACATATATACATATCTATGTGTGTGTATTAAGAGAATTGTTAAAAATGCCTATGGATTTTGGAGGAGAGAGAATGTATAAACAAGGAATTGATTACAACATATACTAATAAATTTTCAACATGTTTAAAATTATGACTAATTATGTTACCAAAGACTAAAATTACTAATGAAAGTGTTCCTTAAAGTTGACAAGGATGTAGGCAGCAGGAGTCATGCCTGGAAAGTCCTGAGGTGAGCACTTGCTAGAACAAGCACAAGCCCTATGTGCTGATCCTTCACTACTGACTTCACAGTCAATACAGTCAGGCACCTAGCAGGAGACGGGTGCAAATGGATGAGTGAAGGACCCTGTCCTAGTTGCTCTGCTACTTCTGGGGCCTGTGCCTCCTGGCTGGTCCTACCTCAGAAAGTCACCGGATAGAAAAATGGAGATCTCTCCTGAGTCCTTTGTCAGAGCACTCTCTGGAGACTCGCGCTCCCCTGGCAGGAAAGGTGCACAGAGGGCTGTGGAACAGGCGCATCTCCTGGCTGTAGACGGAGGCAGGAAGCATAGCATCCCTTTTTAGGTCAGTGGAGATGTGGCTGTGTGATAATACCTCCTCCCTCAGCCTTATCTTTATAGGTGCCATATAATATTGTGCTTGCTAACCTCTCCTGTCACATAATAAAAATACCAGATACACAAAATAAAAACAAAAAGCACTCTACCCTATTTGTTTTATGAAGCCACAATTACTCTGATACCTAAACCACACAAAGACATAACAAAGAAAGAATATTTCAGACCAATTTCCCTTATGATTATCGATGGAAAAGTAATCAATAAAATTCTTGCAAAACGAATCCAAGAACACATCAAAATGATCATCCATCATGACCAAGTAGGCTTCATCCTAGGGATGCAGGGATGGTTCAATACACGGAAATCCATCAACGTAATTCACTATATAAACAAACTCAAAGAAAAAAAAACCATATGATCATCTCATTGGATGCTGAGAAAGCATTTGACAAAATTTGGCATTCCTTCATGTTAAAAATGTCAGAAAGATCAGGAATTCAAGGCCCATACTTAAACATAGTAAAAGTAATATACAGCAAACCAGTAGCCAGCATCAAACTAAATGAAGAGAAACTTGAAGCAATCCCACTAAAATCAGGGACAAGACAAGGCTGCCCACTCTCTCCCTACCTATTCAATATTGTACTTGAAGTTCTAGCCAGAGCAATTAGGCAACAAAAGGAGATCAAAGGGAAATGAATTGGAAAGGAAGAAGTCAAATTATCACTATTTGCTGATGATATGATAGTATACTTAAGTGCCCCCAAAATTCCAACAGAGAGCTGCTAAACCTGATAAACAACTTCAGCAAAGTAGCTGGATATAAAATTAACTCTAGAAAATCAGTGGCCTTCCTCTACATAAAGGATAAACAGGCTGAGAAAGAAATTAGGGAAACAACACCCTTCACAATAGTCACAAATAATATAAAATACCTTGGTGTGACTCTAACTAAACAAGTAAAAGATCTATTTGACAAGAACTTCAAGTCTCTGATGAAGGAAACTGAAGAAGATCTCAGAAGATGGAAAGATCTCCCATGCTTGTGGATTGGCAGGATTAATATAGTAAAAATGGCCATCTTGCCGAAAGCAAATCTACAGATTCAATGCAATCTCCATCAAAATTCCAACTCAATTCTTCACAGACTTAGAAAGAGCACTTTGCAAATTCATTTGAAATAACAAAAAAACCCAGGATAGCCAAAACTATCCTCAACAATAAAGGAACCTCTGGGGAATCACCATCTCAGACCTTAAGCTGTACTACAGAGCAATTGTGATAAAAACTGCATGGTATTGGTACAGTGACAGGCAGATGGATCAATGGAACAGAATTGAAGACCCAGAAATGAACCCACACACCTATGGTCACTTGATCTTTGACAAAGGAGCTAAAACCATCCAGTGGAAAAAAGACAGCATTTTCAACAACTGGTGCTGTTGCAACTGGCAGTTAGCATGTAGAAGAATGCAAATCGATCCATTCCTATCTCCTTGTACAAAGCTCAAGTCCAAGTGGATCAAGGACCTCCACATAAAACCAGATACACTGAAACTAACAGAAGAGAAAGTGGAGAATAAACTCTCGCACATGGGCACAGGGGAAATTTTCCTGAACAGAACGCCAATAGCTTATGCTCTAAGATCAAGAATTGATAAATGGGACCTCATAAAATTGCAAAGCTTCTGTAAGGCAAAGGACGCTGTCAATAGGATAAAACGGCAACCAACAGATTGGGAAAAGATCTTTACCAACCCTATATCTGATAGAGGACTAATATCCACTATTTACAAAGAACTCAAGAAGTTAGACTCCAGAGAACCAAATAACCCTAATTAAAAAATGGGGTATAGAGCTAAACAAAGAATTCTCAACTGAGGAATACCGAATGGCTGAGAAGCACCTAAAGAAATGTTCAACATCCTTAGTCATCAGGGAAATGCAAATCAAAACAACCCTGAGATTCCACTTCACACCAATCAGATGGCAGCAGATGCTAACTAGCAAGGTTGTGGAGAAAGAGGAACACTTTTTCATTGCTGGTAGGATTGCAAGCTGGTACAACCACTCTGGAAATCAGTCTGGTGGTTCCTCAGGAAACTGGACATAGTACTACCAGAGGACCCAGCTATACCACTCCTGGACATATACCCAGAAGATGCTCCAACATGTAATAAGGACACATGCTCCACTATGTTCATAGCAGCCTTATTTATAATAGCCAGAAACTAGAAACAACCCAGATGCCCCTCAATATAGAAAATGTGGTACATTTACAAAATGGAGTACTATTCAGCTATTAAAAACAATGACTTTACAAAATTCTTAGGGAAATGGATGGATCTGGAGAATATCATCCTGAATGAAGTAATCCAATCACAAAAGAACACACATTGTATGCAATCACTGATAAGTGGATATTAGTCCACTTGGCTTGGAACACCCAAAATACAATCCACAAACCACAAGAAACTCAAGAAGAAAGAAGACCAAAGTGTGGATACTTCATTCCTTCTTAGAAGGGGGAACAAATTACCCATGGAAGGAGTTGCAGAGACTAACTATGGAGCAGAGACTGAAGTAAGGACAATCCAGAGACTGTTCCTCCTGAGAATCCTTTTGATAGTCAATCACCAAACCTAGACACTATTCTGGATGCCAACAAGTGCTGGCTGACAGGAATCTGATATAGCTGTCTCCTGAGATGCTTTGACAGTGTCCAATACAGAGGTAGATGTTCACAGCCATCCATTGGACTGAGCACAGTGTCTCCACTGAAGGAGCTAGAGAAAGGACCCAAGGAAGTGAAAGGTTTGCAGCCCCTTAGGGCGAACAACAATATAAACTAACTAGTACCTTCAGATCTCCCAGGGACTAAACCACCAACCAAACAGTACACATGGTGGGACTCATGGCTCCAGCTGCATATGTAGCAGAGGAGGGCCTAGTGGCCAAGAAGATTCAAGTGTCCTTAGGGTCAAGCATTTCCTCCTTATAAGAGTGGAATGTTTTCAGTATATACTCTTAAAATCTGAACTGGCAGAAATTAAAGCAGCAACAGCCACAGGGGAACTATGTTATTAGTGACAATTATATCAAATTAGGCCTGTTCCAGCTGCAGATTCAACAATTACATTCCTTTTTGTATATTCCCTTTTACTATGAGTTTTACCAATGAAGAAAAATAAGACATTTCATTTGGCTTTAAATGTTCTTTCTTGAAAAGTTTTTGTAGTCAACATTATAATTCAGTGATTTCATTTATTCTTTCAGTAATTGCTTATGCAACTACTATTGCTAAGTTCACCAATGTGATTTATAAACCACAATATTTACCCTCAAGGGAAAATAATTATAACATGGGTAGAGACACAAGTAGACAGTATTTACAGAATATTCTGAGTAGAAAGTACAAACTGTTATTTTAAACTATAAGCTAGAAATCTACATTTTCTTGGGATGCAGAGGCCTTTGAGGAACAAGCCATGGCTTAGCTAAGGGCTGAAGAATGAATAGGAGAAGGTCAAGGGAGCGGGAGGTCAGGATGTTCTTCAAGGAGAAAGCATGCACACAGAAGAGTTTAGGTACAAACATGGCCTGTTTGAGGTGCTGGAAAATATTCTGTGCAGTAAAAACAGCTAAGAGAGATGCGGAGGGGAGTAGAAGAAGAAAGACTGGAAGAAGGACTCAGAGGAGAAAGGGAGGGAGAGAAGGAAAAGAAAGAGGTAACAGAGGAGAAGCCAGGGAGGGGAGTACAAGGAGAAGGAGTGGGAGAGGAACAAAGAGAAGAAAGGGAGGGGGAGAAGGAAGGAATAGAAGAGAAGCCAGGGAAGGAAGGAGGAAGGGGAGTAGATTGAGGTGGAAGGAAAGGAAGAGAGGGAAAGCAGGAGAGAGGGGACAGGAGAAGCATGGAGAGGGGGAGAAAAATGGAGAAAGCATAGTGGGGAGAGGGAGGAAGGCAGGCTACGATTCACGCATATATGTCTCTCTACACTCATAAGCTGAAAGCTTTGTCCCAAGCTAGAGGATCTTATCATTGACAATGAACTGCTTATCTCACTGATCAATTGGTAGACAATGGCACTTAGGAGGTAGGGCCCGGAGGAAGAAGGCTACTACTTTGGAATGTCTCCATAAAGGTAATAATCTGCCTATGTTTTTCTTCTCTTCTTCCAGATCCCAGGAACGGACACCTGTCAAACTGTGAGCTAAAATAAATCCTTCTCCCCTTTAAATTATTTTTGTTATTCTGTTATAGCAACTAAAACTTGACTATGGTAAGGAATAAGTAGGAAAATGGAGCTATTTTATAAAGTATGAATCTCAAGAACAGTTTACCGCACACACATATAAACAGAGCTTTTGAAATGGTTGACAGAAGCAGGTTTCTTTTTGTCTATTTCTAATACCAACAAAAAATTAAATACTATTTTGAAGTTTGCAAATTTCCTTACTGGCCCATTTTAAATGCTGCATTGCATTTAGACTCTCCTGCTACATGCCCAGAAGGGAAGGTTACTCCTCTTCTTTGGGTCAGAGCACCGCTTTAGGAGCTAAAGTTTAGAGTTTTGTTTCAGCAGGGAAGGCAACGCTTTTTCACACATTAATCAAGGAGATGGTGGGATCCCTTTCTGCTCCCAGTACTATGCAGTGAGAGTGTTATGTGGCCCTGTGCTCTGGGCAGTGTGTGGTAAAGCTGCAAGGCTCCCAGCACTTTGCACAGTGAGAGTGTTGTGTGGCCCTGTGCTCTGGGCAGTGTGTGGT
>JADRCD010217936.1:0-28769 GCA_019843815.1 Montemys delectorum | reverse complement strand
GCACAGTGAGAGTGTTGTGTGGCCCTGTGCTCTGGGCAGTGTGTGGTGAAGTTGGAAAGAAATGGCACCCTCACTGCAGCTGGTAGCTTCCATCTTCCTTACATGGAAGAGCAACTTAGTGTCAAGTACCTGATCACAAACCTAACAGTCTACAAGTTTGAGAAGTACAGATTTAAACAACAACAACAACAACAACAAAAAAAAATCATACAATGGGAAAAGAAACCTTATCATCTAATATTTTTATTAGGGAATAATTTAATAAAGACAATTGATGAATCATGGGTATATAAAAATGAAGGACTATGCCAATTACCATATATTTTTAAAAGGCGAGATATGGAAATCATACGTACACAATGACTTCAGGTAGAAAAGTTATAAAATGAGCAGCGAGCACTAGTGGCGTGATGACAGTGTTAGAAGACTACCCACATAGCTCGTGTAGTGTGGGTACCACGCTTAACGGCTCTTTAGTAAGTAAGGGCATTAGCAATAGTGCCTGACACGACCTAACACACGCCAGACATTTGTTAGGTACTTTACATAACAAACTCTAAGAATCCCTGTCACACCCCTATTGTAGAGTAGCCTCAGGAAGGCCAAATACCTCATCTAAAATCTAGTTCAATGGAAATGGGAGAGCTATGGTGTGAACCAGACAGCTGGGCTTTATTCATCCACTGAAATGTAGATTTGAAAACAGATCCAAATCTAAGCAAGATCTTTCCCTTTTTCATAAGTCTAAAGTATTCATTGCTGATTCTCACACAATCCAAGAGCCTTATGTTCTTTTGGCATGTAAATTTACAAGGACACATATGTAGGTAGCACAGATGTATTTTACAAGTGTTTCAAATTTGGAACGTTGTAGATTTTCTACTATTTGTACAAATTTTACTAATAGAACAGTCATAATCTGGAATTCTGAAACCTAAAGTGATCTAAAAACTTGAACTATCCTGAATGTTATAATGAAGCTCATATTCTATACTCGGCCTGTATCATTGTCATGATTTATTATCTCCTTGTTATCATAGTTCCTTGGCCCGTTTTTCATTACCAAAGAATGTACATGTCTACAAGATATGTTGTAATAAGCATTTACTGTAAATTTAGGTCATGAATCAACCTTTATTATGCATATAAATAGTCTATAAAATGCTTGTTAAAATGCACTGGCTCCAAGCCAGACCTTGAAAGTAGATAATAACATTTTAAGTAACTGCTCTGGTTCTTTTACTTATTTTAAAACATAAAATATTTATCTAGGACCTAAAAATAAAACATTGCCAAAATATTCTTTAAAATTTCTTTAACCTTCCTTTTAAAATTAATTAATTTATTTTTTTTACTTATTAACTTTACTAACCTTATTTCTTACAACTAAAAGTCAATTCTATACATTTAAAGAGTTAGCCTTATTGTAGTCAAATGTTGGATGATGATTTATGACACTAGATCAGAGAATGTACATACTGGAAAATGTAATCTATTATCTGTCCTATGTTTAAACTTTTAAAATTACACTATTAGTAATTTTTTATCAGAAAGGTTATTAGCTATAGTCACACCTGATTTCTTGTCCAGTAGTGAAACTGATCGATATTCTGAATAGTTTCTTCCATCAGTGACATAGGATATTGGAATATGCCAAAGGTGGCTGCAGAAGGAAAAGATTGGAGGTTAGCTCTCTCCCTGATATTTAGACAGTAACTCAAAACTGAAAGCTCCCAAATCCCTTCTAGAGAGGAAAGACCTCATCAGGTTCCACAAGAAGGATGGTATAAAACATCTAAGATTCTTACACCTGAAGGTGGAAAGTAGACAAGCTGGGAAGAAAAATGGATGGTACCTTGTATCTGAAGCCTGAATTTCTGGTTGCATGCTTAGGAAAAATCTTTCTTGTTGTAGAAGAAGCTCAGTCCCCTTCCTCTGGACCGTCACTAGTGGGAATCCTTTCTGTAGGGTCCAGGTCTTCATCATTTTCTTTACATCTAGAGTTTTGTCTGTGACCTATTACATTAAGAAGACTTAATTTTGCTTAAAGATAAACAGTATAAACGTTTTGGCCTACTTTGCCTGTAGCTTTTCCTCTTTCCTTAATCTATTCCATGAAGACCACATAGAATTGATACTGCGATGATGAGTTTACACTTTTCATTAGCCCCCTAAGTCAGGAGCTGCTTAAGCAAACTAGCTTGGAATGGAAGGGGGAGTCTCAGCATGAATGGAGCCATGCTGAGAAGCAGCAGGTGTGCTACCAACCTGCAGAGTTTACATTAGAATCCATAGAGGTGTAAGTGCACTTTTGGGCACAGCATCTCCACTTCACAAAGGTGCAATGAGTGAGAAGTATTCTAGGACGGAAGCACTCCACTCTCCTTTATCCCCTACTGAGTCCTGAGTCTTCACTGTCTTCTAAGTGCCCAGTCTTACAGGGGAGCTAAAGGGTGATAGATGATGTCAGCAACAGCTACAATGAACTCTGCTCCCTTAACTGAGTCTCTTAGAGAACAACAGTAAACTCTTTCAGATAATCATAGATCTTGTTTCCCAAACATATATAAATTTTTCCTGCAAAGTCTAAAATCTAATGTCACAGGTTATTTAGACCCTCTAAAGCTCACTACCTCCAAGACATCTGGTATCAATGATCAAAAAGTGGTTCATGATAAATGGTCTCTTTGAAGCGGCAAGGTTACATTTATGATTTAGCCTACTTTTCTGGATTACTCATAGATGTAACTTCAAGCCACCACATCATCATAAAACCTGAACTATTACATCACCAAAGCAGGTTCTACTTCAATCACTATATATTGTTTAAAGTACAAAAGTATGAAATGATGTTTCCCAGTTTCATTGAGGTATTAATGTTATCTATCTCATGGCTCCAACCTATTTATTTCAGGTCCAGTGGATGGTAAAAAAAAAAAAAAAAGCAAGATACTTTAAGAAGTTTAAAGTAGTAATGTGAAAAAGAAGAGACTAGTGTATAGTTGGATATAGATGCTGAAATAACTGAGAATGATGTTACAAAATAGGTTGGGATGGGACAACACCATTATTTACAGTGAGTGATAAAGTCAAGCATATGTTCCAAATGTCAGGATAAGTGTGATGGGAACCAAATAGCTCTTGACTGAAGTGTCAACATATGACTGGAGGGAAGATAATATAGAAACTAGGGTTAGGAAATAAAAATTATTTTCTTCTCTCAAACAGAACTCAATAGGAACGTCCTATCTTCTGGGTGAAAAGTTAATACTAGAAAACACTACCATTTAGAGTGGACAATAAGACAGATCCAAAGCAAGGGTTCTTGACTGAGAATCCATAAGACTGAAACTATGTGTGATGTTTTAGATATATGTGGTTTTGTTGAAGCATATGACATGAACTTTTGTCAGATCCTCGGCTAGATCTGTGATCTTGCAGAGCACAAAGAACCACCAATCTAGATCAGAGTAACAAACTTAAAAGCCTAGTAGGATTGTGCAGCCAACATGTGCACATAGGCAAGTTGGGCTCATACACTGCCCTGCAGAGGAACTTCTATCTAATTACACTGCTTGTTAGAAAATGGAAGTGTAACCAAAGCCAAGAGACAAACAACTCAAGGACAGTATGGAACTCATGCCAATCATCTTGTGATATATCACTGAGAGGGATCAAGAGATTCACAGGGCTCCATATAGAATCATTAACTGAAGATAGGAAAACTAGAAAAGGTAACTACTTCAAAATAAGCTTTTTGTAAAAAGAATCACAAGTGTGTAATATTCATTAATACTGAGGAGAAAATTCTTTCTTACTTAGCAAACTAGGAATGGAGATTAAGGTACAGAATAATATGACCATCCATGGCCAGATACATTTTTTTTTTAAATAACAACAAATAGTATTTTCATTTCTTGACTTTGATAACAAATACATGCCAAGCTCTATCTTCTCTCTCTGAAGTAACTCTCATTGGTCCCATTTCTATATGTGACACTGGATTGAATCATCCACGTTCCTTACCTCATTGAAGCTGTCCCAGAGATCATCACTCTGAATAGCTGCATAGCTGTGATTGTGCAGGTAAAGAATGATAGCATGCCGGAACACATCTTCACTAAGGTAACTCTTCAACATCAACAAGAGAGAAGCTCCCTGCTCGAAACATTGAGAACGAAAGAGAGAAGAAAATATCAAACTGTCAGAGGCTATAGAGCCAAGAAGCTAAGACTGAAAATATATTATTTCTAAAATATGTGATTTCATATATACAACATAGTTATAGTACAGTATTAGTCTTCCATGTATATAGATGTAGACCATATTTAAGTACAATTATTTAAAAATATAAACATTAGCAAAGGGAACTAGATTACAATGTACATTAAATCAACCATGAACCACTCTTTGTGGCCTTTCAGTGTACTTTGCTGTTTCCATGTCAGCATTCAAACGGTGGGTATTTTTAATAGAAAAATAACAAAATTTCTATGGCATCTCTTTCCCCATCTCCAATGCAAAAAGTACTATCTACACCCATGTGCATACAAGAAGAAAGATTATCAGCAGAGCTTTGAAACCCTCTCTGGTGGCAGTAATTACATTCTAATTTTAGTCTCCCATGTTACTGAAACAGTCAGGATCTCTCTTCTTCTGAAGAAATGTACTATACTAATGAATGTACAGAGAGAGGGGCAAGCAAACACTAAGACTCCAAACTGAGCTTGCAGGTATTCAGGCAATAATACACCTCCTCACATGCACATCACATTCTGGTCAGGAACAACAACTACCTGTTGGGTGCCATTTCTGATCTGAAAGAGAAATCCGGTTGCTCTATTAGCAACTGATATTATTTTCTGTATCTGGAATATGTTATATCTTTCTCTATAATGAAGGCTAGTTAAGTGACCAATTCAAAGATGCAACTACAAAAACAGTGCCTACTACAATGCCTAGCAGCAAGCACCCAACACAACGTTTGAATGAATTTCACTTGTGATAAAAATATAGCAATATCAAGTCATCAAGATTATCAGTAATAGCCATTACACTCATTTTGTTATACTTTAGCTGTACTTATTCTACAAAAATAAGCAATCTTTTTCTCAATAGTCCCTTCTTTTCTCCTACATGACCAACTTTCTCCTCTGTAATATTCTCATCAACAAATGTCACACATTCTTAATATCTATTTATCTATGTATCTATTTATCTATCAATCATTGACTCATTACCTTCATACCTCCTCTGTTATCATTAGTTCTTGCTTTTTATTTGTAGTAAAACTCTTTAGAGTCATTGGCATTTGCTCTCTTCCCATGTTCTCTTGATAATCATTATCTACCAGCAATGTCATAACCAAGATCCCTGGTGAATTTCCTAGTGCCAGATCAATCTCAGTTCTCTTACTCATCTTATCAATAATGCACCAGTAGCAGTTAATATGACTAATTAGCCTCTCCTGTTTGAAAGTCCTTATGCACACTGCCTTGGGATAGTGTTCCTGATTTATCTTATCTTTTCACTGACTAAAGTTTGGTGTGCCCTGCTATTTAAATCCTTGGAGCTCTCTTTTTCTCTACCTAAATTTGCTTTCTAGTTGTTCTCTATTGGCTTTAACCCCCTGACTTATATATACTAAGATTTTCTGAATTCTATACTCATATTCAATTGCTCACTTGGTATCTCTACTTGTTTATCTAATACACAATTTGCACTTAAAAATTCAGTTTTTTTTCTTTGTCCTTTATCTACTTTTCTACTTATCCAGTAGTCTTCTACATTTCAGTAAATGACAATTCTAACTTCCTACTGTTGAGAGAAAACTGTTTTTATCATGTGTGTGTGCACACACACAGGCATATGACTTGGTGGTTGATAAATGTGTAGGCTAGAGGTTAGCTTTCAGCAGATGGTTCTCCCCTTCCATTACGTGTATTCCTGAAATAGAACTCAGGTCTAGCTGGCCCTCAGGGAGAAAAAAAAAAACCCTGCTAATATTATGCTTGACTCTGTTCATGCATTCTACATATAAACTGTCAGCAAATGCTAACTAGATAATTTTTGTATATTTTCCAGGTCCAATCATAACTCATTACCATCATAGTCCATCTACGACAAAAACCCAATCAATCATCCTGACTCCATGTGCTGTTAAACACTGGGCATAATTTTTACAACAATAAGGCATGTCATGATACTTCCCTGACCATATGTTCTTCTTCACCCAGAGTCAAACGTCCACATCATAGATTACACTTCATAATGATTTCACGTCATAATTCTGTTGATGTCATCTACTTCCCATTACTTACTCTAGTCAGTTGCTTACTTATTCTGCTCCTACTTTATGCTTGAATATGAAATGCTCTGTTATCTTAAGCTGGGTGGGACTTGCTAGCATCAGTCCCAGGTTTGACGCAGCACTAAAGGGATTCACAGAACTCAACTGATAGGCACAATTATCATCTCTGACAATGAAAAAACTCAAGGTAAAAGGAGCAGTTACAAAGTCTCAAACAAGCCAGCCCCCAATTTTCTTGAGCCCTTTCCTAGTAGATAGTATGTACTTCTTTCCTTGAGCAGGCTGTGATAGCGTATGGAATCCTGTTAGCCAGGGTAACTGCTAAAAGAAATTCTGCTGCAATCAACATTAGTTTTACTTTGTTTTGCTATGAGTAAAGGGTGAGCGCAGAAGTATCTTACTTGTATATATCCACACTCCACAGCTCCCAAAGAGTACAAAACATCCAGCACAGCTACACTTTTGGTATAGTTTTAACAGAGTAAATCAATTTCATTATAAACAATACAAATGCCCCTAAATCTGGCCTGCCAGATACCAGCCAAGGAATAGCCGTGTAGGTAGACTACCAAAGGGTAGTTGTTCTAACATTGTAATACCAACTTTTTTCTGCACACAAGGTCTATACTTTAATTAGCTCTGCCTAAAATATTTGTCCCTGGGAGCCTATAGGCTTCATTCTCACATGCGTTACACATATTGCCTCCTCACAGTGGCCTCTCCTAACTATGCTATAACAAATGGCATTTTCTTCGTTACTCATATTTGATCTAATAGAGCAACTATTAATTTTTGTCTATCTAATATCTGCCTCTACATCTGAACAAAGAAATGGGTACTCCACAGAACCACAGTCTAGTTTGTCTCCTGAAGAACCTGTAGAGTTTAGAACAGTGATTGGCACATGGTACTTTCAAAACTGGCTAATGAATGAGCCCTCACAAGGCCAGGCACCCTGCATCAGTGCCTTGGTGACTATGAAGAACAAATGGAATATATCTGTTAAACACACTTCCCCAGCCATTTGTTTTTTTCTTGCACAAAATACTGGAATTATTCTGTGTTCTGTTTTTCTCAGTGATGTGGGATATTCATCAAATTTCCAATTGTAAAATGAGTAGTTACCATATTATCAGGGGTTTAGTAGGTTGGTGAAATCTTATAATCAGAAAGCATGAATTCTGGCTTTAGGTGGTTGATTGGTGTCAGAAATCTGTCATAACATGTCTTGAAATAGCAAATCTGTTTACCCTTTGTATAGCAACAGAAACACATTTTAAATTTTTCCTTACTGACCATTCAAGTATGGGCTTTAAAAATTACTAAATACCTGGAATATAGTAATTTCCTTATCCAGAGAGGATAATTTCCAAGACCCCTAGTAGATCACACGGCACAAAACTTTACATATGCAATGCTTTTCCCTATAATACAGTTTAATAAATGAATTAAGTATATATAATATTAATAATCCCTAATAATAAGATAATAATAAACAATATACTATAATAAGCCATGTAAATATAGTTTATTTCAAAATTTATTTATTTTATTATAGTGCAGATCTTAGCAAGACAGGCCTATGATTTTCTTTCTTTATAAAGTTAAGAACTTTGACCTAGTCACTTAAAGGAACCACTTCACACCTTTGCTTTGGCAGCTCCATAAATCTTGCACATTGGGGATCATTAATAAATAAAAGATAACTGACCACAAGCCCTAATTGAGCCAGTTAATCTGGGAACTGAGATGATATTTAGTGATGAATTGTTAAGTTGCATATACAACATGGCTACATTGGAGAATTGGCTCATGCCCATGTAGGACAGGACGAGCTTTTGCATTACTCAGCATGGCATGTCGTTTAGCATTTACAGACTGCTGATTTCTGAACTTTGACTTTTAGCACTTTTCCTACAATGGCTAATAATAGTTTACTGAAGCCAGAAAGAAAAATTGTAGATAAGAAAAAATAGTGTGTATGTGTATTCAAATTAAATTCCTGATGTCTTGTTAAAAGTAACTATTATTTACTTCATCAGGCTTTAATCTGGAAAACATTTCTGTCTCCTCCTTTATCTGTTTTACCCTGTCACTAAGTCCTTCAAATACAAAACTCCCTTTACCATTCATTGCAAATGTTAACTACTGCATGTTTGATTTTCAGTGCCATGTCCCATTAGTGGTCTCAGAATCTACTTTATAAACTGAATCCAATTTAAAATTTGTAAATATGCAGTTTAATCAAGTCATCCTTATGTTAAAAGACCTCACCGATTGATTTCTTATGGCACTCAGGCCCCGCTGTAGCTGGGCTTATGCTTCCTTTCTTACCTTGCTAGCCCTGGTTCCATCTCTGAATAAGCCCCAGCCATTAGCACTCCTGGTTCTTCTCTTCAAAGTGCACTGGTCCATCTCTGCCCTACCCTGTTCCCTGTGCTCTTTGGATTCTCTCTTCAACATGCATATATTTTTTGGTACTATTTCAGCATATCCACATTACTCACTCGCATGTATTTACCTCCTAACTTAGAGCTTTTTGGTAGTATGGTTTCTAGCCTCGCACTTAATGTATTTTCTTCACTATCTAGCAGAGGGATTTACTATCCAAGGATTCTGACAACCATATACGAGACTAACTAGCTTTAACATGAGCCTTCTGACAACATCCATTCAAGTAACTCCAGTACCACACTTCCTCTGTTCTCCAACCTCTGCTCAGACTGCAGCACAGCTTCTACTTTCCATCCACTGCCCTGGTGCAACTGCCAACTACTAAAATAACTTTTTATGCTTAATTTCTTTGGTGATCTTGATTCTAGAAAATACCTCAATTCTGAGTATCACAATAAAGGGCTTTGCTTAGGATGCTCTTCTGAGCACATATTCTATGTATAGATCCACAGAAAAAACTAACTTTGAAAGATGAATTCTTACAGTATCTGCTTCACTGCCTGAATACTAGTCACACTGAGTAAGAGGGAGACAGAAACACAAAAGTTAAGACCAAAGTTTAAACAGATTTACATGTTTAAAATTTAAAGAGTTAAAACTTCAATAGGATACCCAAAGGCAACATATAGTCAGTCTTTAACATGAATCACACTGTTTGCTGACCTACAAAATAAGTTTGAATTCTAGTAAAAGTATATTTCTTTGTGCACAGTGATACCTTAAAATAGGAAAGAGAGTCAAACATTTCTTCTATTTGTTCTGAAGATTGAACAGATGATGATATTGGATGAGACGAATTCAAGGAATCTTTCCTCATGGTTTTAAATCGAGCATCTAAGAAGTCTTCATACTAGCAAAAAATAAGGCAGTATGAAGTCAGGACAAATATAAAGGCACTTATAGCATTTATTCGAATTAAACCAATTGCTACAGAATGAAAAATACCTGAGCTGACTAAACTGCAGCATGTAAACAAATGAAGGTAAACTGTATGCATTTCCTTATGCTTAAAACTACATTTAGAACTGAGGGACATGAGAATCAGCATTTCTGAAGAATGAGCATAACTGTAAAATTGAGAATCTGCGACTATCAGAAGTAAATTCCAAATATGAATATTGAAGATAAATATTCAACAAAGGTTAAAGTAGATTTTTAAAATAGAAATTGAAACTTAGGGCAGAAATATGGTCCTTACCTCCATTTTCTATTAAAACAATATACAATTCTTAGTTAAGGTTACTTAAAATAAAATACAATTCTTATTCTGAAAACATTGAGAGCTCAGCCAAGAGAGTGTCCCTAGAATGTATATTAAAATGTAAAGTGTTCTGAGCACCCCCAAGTGGTGAAACTCTGTATTTCACTGCTTAATTAAGTAGCACACATTATTTAAACTACCTCTTTAGTATCTCAACTAAAAATTACTTGCAGTTATAATCAAGCCCTGAAACGTCAAACTGGAAATGCTCACAAGTACTTCTTGTAAGTACCTAAAAAAAAATGTATGTAGGAGTCTAAGAGCAAGTGACAGAATTTTAGGGTTATTATGTGGGAGACTGTTCTATAGCTTGAGAGGCTCACGTTTTGTGCTTCTCTTCAGCCACCCAATAGTACTTGAATTATTTCAGCAATACCTATCAAATTAAGGCCTACTATGTCTGAAAATCCTTGAGTACAGTAAATATCTCCAAACTCTAATGACATACTCACAGCACAGTGCCTCTCTATAACAGAAAGGTATTCAAGTCTTTTAAACAAATGTGGTTTGTACACAGCAATAGTAATTTATTTGTTTGTTTTTTAAAAAGATTTATTTATTTTATGTATATGAGCACACTGTTGCTGTCTTCAGAGACATCAGAAGAGGGCATCAGATCCCATTATAGATGGTTGTGAGCCATGTGCTTAGAATTGATCTCAGGATCTCTGGAAGAGCAGCTAGTGCTCTTAACTTCTTAGTCATATCTCCAACCCTTGTCTCTTTATTTAAGCAACTTATATGTTATTTAAGAACTGCTGAAAGAATGTACTCAGTGACAATATAAAAAGCAGTATTGAAGAGTCAGTCTTCATTTCATTTCTTTTTATACAAGTATTTTTAAAGTTATTTTCCAACTTTATCTAAATTCCTCCAAACAAAAGGACCATATCTTATTAAATAAAATGAAATAGCTAAAATAGTCATCCTAAAGTAAAAACTAATCATTTTAATGTTTAATGAAATACATCAATATGCAAGAATGGGTTTCATTGTCAAGTCTCCAAAATTATTGATTTTATTATAGCTTCTAAACACCTTTTTTCCCATTATCTCAAATGTGTAGAAAATATATGGTAAATACTAACTTACAATGTGACTATCCCCTCCTCATAGGACGAAGAAACACAGTACTTACACTGTTGAGCTCTTTGAATACTTTTTCCACAGAGAAATACTCCATGAAAGTGGCAAAGCCTTCATTTAGCCACAGGTCATTCCACCACTGCATTGTAACGAGATTACCAAACCACTGTAAGAGAGACAGACTAGTAACCAGCAGGACATGGATATCTGCAGGAATTTCTTATTTGAAAGAAATATCAGGCTAATTGAAGATAATCAAATTAAAATATTTTAAAACAAAATATACCCAGAGTAATTAAAGTTTTATAAAAATTATACAAACTATCCCAAAAAATAAAGGATTTTGAAAGCTGTATAAACTGATTTTAGAAGTAAAATAAGAACTTCAACATTTTACCTTAACTAAATGGGAAAAAAAGCATGAAAAATGATATTTATTTATTAAGTACAAATTTTAACATATGCTATATACATCATGTTATATAGATAATACATTTTTTTAAAGATTTATTTTATTTATTTTCTGTGTATGAGTACACTGTAGCTGTACAGATGGCCGTGAGCCATTATGTATGTGGCTGCTGGAAATTGAACTCAGGACCTCTGCCGGCCCACTCACTATGGCCCTGCCCTCTCCTGTGTAATTCACTGTAGCTGTCTTCAGACACACCGGAAAAGGGCATCAGATCTCGTTACCGGCGGCTGTGAGCCACCATGTGGTTGCTGGGATCCGAACTCAGGACACCTTTGGAAGAGTAGTCAATGCTCTTACCTGCTGAACCATCTCACCAGCCCCAGTAATAAAAATTTTAAGCTACTTAGATAATGAAATTATCTGATCTAATATCAAGTTAATAAGATTATTTTTTCATTTTATATATATATAAAATCATCTATGACAAGTAAAGATTTTCCTATTGTCAGAGGGTCTGGATTTCATGCTTTTCTTCCATTACCTGAGTTCAAAACACATGTTCTGACCAAAATTTAAGTAACATTCCTATAGAAAGCTGGCATGTGTGTGTACATGCACATGCATGGGCAGGCACACACACACACGTGCGCGCATGCGCACGCACACATCCACATTTGCAATAGAAAGTGGTCATGGGTATGCAAATTTGTCAATGTGGTATGGGGCTTATTTCACAACAGTAGCAAAAAAATAAGGTTATTAATAAAACAAAAAATTATATTTGAGAGTTGCAATCATTTATTTTTCAAAGATAGTATCTTAAAAATCTGTTTAACAGGAAGATAAGCTATAGGTCCTAAACAGAAGATAAAGTAAAGAACATATTCTACAAAGTTAGAAGAAATCTCAAAAGAGACCACTTTTCTTTCAGCTCATTTATACAGTAAGTATATATGTATGTATCTTGATATATCAGCTTGCCAAGAAGGTCTTTGTCACAGAGTCAAAGTTAACTGGTCACAGCACTTTTTAGTCTTTCTTCACATACTGCTTGTTCACAGATTCTGGAACCACTGAAAAGCATCTCATATCGAGGGCTCAACAGAGATAATGTGTTGGAAAAGGGGGTGTTCACACACACTTTTTTTTCCTTTTTCCATCTTATACAAAGAATTCCTTCACTCTACACTGGGGAAAGCTCCTTCTTCCACATTGATAGAAACCAAGTTGGAACAGGAAAAAGAAAAAGCAAGTTGGGCCTGACAACTGTGATCCAAGAACTGTTAGTAGAAAGCTGGGTGTGATAACCCACACATATGAGACGTACTTAGGACTTGAGTTGAGATAGGAGAAATATGGCTACACGGTAAGAAGGTCTGCTTAATAAGGGAGACAGTGTAAATGAGGGAAAACATTCTATCCTACAAGGTTTCACTGAGAAGCCAGTAGTTGTTAGACATGACACCGATATGTACTATTAAGAAAAAAACTGATTTTCCAAGGTTGGAGAATATAACTCAGTGATATAGCACTGTCTAGCAAACACAAAGTCCTGGGCTTGGTCCCAGCACTGGGATAATAAAAAGATAATCTGAATATACAGTTACTCTTCAAGGCTTAATGGTATCAGAACTGTGTGAGTTTGAACAAATCATTTCGTAGAGTTAAGTCAAAATTTGTCTACCTGAAAATGGGATTATCGACCACTTTAGGACATTTATGAGATGAGACAATGGACGTGAAATGACTTAAAGGTGAAATCCTTCCCTTTGTCATTTTATATAATAGCAATACTAAAACCGCAGAATAGTAATATGCTTACTAACATACAGGTATTTACAAAAAGTTCTAGGGAGTGAAATATAATGGTACTGGCTGGTCATACCTGGTGTGCCAGTTCGTGAGCAATGATTTTAGTGACCAGTTTTCTATCTGCTACTGAAGAAGTGGCATTGTCATACAGAAGAGTCTCTTCTCGGAATGTAAGCAGGCCCCAGTTTTCCATTGCTCCTGCTTCAAAGTCAGGAATGGCCACCAGATCTGGACATGACAAGACAGAAGAGATCAACTTCTCATCTAAAGAACTCCCTAAGCCAAGACTCTGCCCAGTAAAAGGTCTTTCATGATCTTTAACATGCTGAATCTGCCTTTGCCTAGGTCTAAATGCTCTGTGCCTGGATATTAGCTGAAAAGCCCTAACCAGCAATTCCACTGTCCCCCAACAAGGACAAAACCAGTCCTTCCTTCACAATAAATCAGATTAGGGTGAGCAAGACAAAGCCCAGTCAGAGCCCCATTATGTTCTTCAGAACCAGTGTCACAGCGAACAAAATTTAAATTTTCTCCCTCTCATGGGCTCACAGTATGTACTTTTATCATCTAAATCAGAAATTTCTTGGAAGTTAGAATTTATCAAACTTCAGATGGAGCCTTAAGCAAATTTCTACAACCCCATAAACTTAAGTTATCTAAGTAATTTTAAGTCTAAGTTCAGATGTATAGATTGTAAATAATCATTTACAAATAAAATTTTTACAGCATTAAAAACTTCTTGGTTTTCTTTTAAAAATATTTAGCAAAGGCTTTTTCTAAAAAAACTGTTTATGAAGCAAATCTCTGTTATAAATTGCAATAAAAATCAAAGGAACTACTTAATTCTTACCCAATTTCTTAAGTGGGTACTGAATTTCAAAGTAATTTTCATAAAACTCAAGAAGCTTTACAGTTGTGTCCAAGGCATGGTGAACTTGACCAATTTTTTCTGGTACAGCATACACAGAAACCTAAAGAGAAACATAATCCATAGTGTAAAGGCAGGTCAGATTAAAATGACATGCCACTAAGCTGAGCACTGTTAGGACCAGCAAATCCTAATAATTCTTCCAGCCACACAGAACAAGTTATTTATATCCATACTTACACAAAAGAATTACTTAGTGTGTAAAGTTTTTTAAAGCTTTCCACAATATCTCAGTTAAAGCACTGACCTTGATGCACTGATACATTCTTACAGTCCTGTAACCGACCAGGGCTCTTACTTATGAATTGTGAAGATGAGTTATATGCAGCACAAAACTAAGGTGGTAATCCTTTTGGTACCTGTTATTGTGCCTATTATCCAGTAGGCACTAAATATGTACTCATAAATAAATATTAACTTCATTTGTTGGCTTGCTTTGATGGATCATGTAATATAAAAGTCAACGGCATCATGAGACAATCTCACTATGATTCAGGTCTCACCTTGCCCATTCACTTCAGACTGCACGCTCAGAAGAAAATCATCGAGTTACAGAGGTTACTTAAATACCTATGCTTTCTCTATTTGGGAGGTAAGTGCATAGTTTAAGTGATATATGATTATAAAGGAAACTGAAATCTGACTAAGGGATCCACTTATTCTCAATTCTGGCATACAATTAGGAGGAAGGGTGTAGAAGTTTTTCTTCCTCTCTATTTTTTCTTTTCCTTAAAAGAACATGTGCTTTTAACTTCTTAATACATATTTATCATCTGCTCATTATATTTACATCAAGCTTATTCTAATAAATAATAAAACAGTGGAAAATAAACAAAGAGAACAACTTGTCTCAGCAGATTGTCTTTTGCCATTTTATGGTCTCAGAAATTTAAACTACAGCTCCACACATATGAGGCCAGCACTCCACCATGGAGCTATTTCTCCAGGCCTCTTTTTACTTTTTATTTGGACACAGGGTCTTATTAAGTTCTCCAGGCTCAGTCTTGAACTCACTTTGTAGCTCAGGCATGTCTTGAAACTGTGATCCTCCTGCCTCGGCATCCTGAGTAGGTGGGATTACAGGACTTCACTACCATGCATACCAGGGGAGGAATGCCTTAAATGATATTTTGGGTTGGGTAAGAGAGCACTAATTACTACTGTATGGGAATTTGGGGTGCAGCTCTGTAGTACAGGAGGTGGTTAGCAGGTTTAAGGCTGTGGGTTAAAACTTAGTTAAAAAAAAAAAAAGAAAGAAAAAAAAAACAAAAAATATCCTAGTAACAGTCAAATGAAAGCCCACTGGCAACTAGGCCTTGACATTTATAGCTTAAATGCCTTCTTGTCATCTATTGCAAGAACCCTTTAAGAGATTTTATAACTGCAGTTATGAAGGTCCCTGGCTACTCATGGCAAATACGACTGAAGAACAGAGGATTTGGTAGGTTTAACCTCTTTGTGCCTTAAAGTAGTAAAGACAAATATGAGGCAACAGAAGCAGGTTCAAACTTTATCACCTGCAATGAAGAGCAGTAATCGAGCCTGTAGGCTCTACAGCACACACTGGCCTTCCAAAACAGGTTACCTGAGCACACTACAGAAAGCTAAGTGCCCAGCATAAAGAAAGGCTTGAATTTCTTCCTCATGACTGATTAGATGCACTAGTAGGAAATAAAATCAAATGTGCAAAGTGTACCAGGATGCTTGAAAGACACTTGGGATATGTCCTGGCTAGCTTTATGTCAATTTGACACAATTTAGGGTTAACAGAAAGGAGAGAACCACTATTGAGAAAATGCTATCATAAGATTCAGCTGTAAGGCATTTTCTTAATTAGTGATTGATGGGGGAGGGCCCAGCCCATGGTAAGTTGGTGATATTCCTGGGCTGGTGGTCTTAGGTTTTATAAAAAAGCAGGTTGAGCAAAGTCATAGACATAAACCAGTAAGCAGCACCCCTCTAAGACCTCTGCATCAGCTCCTGTTTCCAGGATCCTGCCCTGTTTGAGTTCCTATCCTGGCTTCCTTGAGGTTACTGACCATCATATTCTACAGTACCGTTCTAGAAATGTCAGTACAATATGTTGTCTTACTATAATTTGCACAAAATAGGAAACTTGAAAACTACTGACTTTCAGGTATCAAATGAAGAGCAGTAAATGTGAGCTAAGTGACAGTGGTGTTTCTGGTATAAAATGAATCTGATCTAAAAGCTTGTATTCGTAAGGCAACCACCAAGAACCACCAGCACCTTACTATGCACAGGCTTACAGACAATTAGAACACCAACATACCAGAGTTCCATTTACATCCTGATTCAGGCTCCTCATCTCCCCTACAATGAAAGCAACTAGGTATGTGCTCATTTTCACACTTTCAGAAAACTCATCCTGAATAAGTCCTTCTTCTGCAGGGACCGATGACTTCTATAGCCAAAAAAAAAAAAAAAAAGAAAGAAAGAAAGAAAAAAAATGACAGTTCTGTAATTAAAGGAATCAATGACAAATATACTGAATAACTAAAAATTTATGTAAGTAATAACTATATATTTTAATCTTTCAACACAAATTTCTAGAGAATGGTTTCAGTTTCTTCTCTTGATCAAGAGGACACAGAGTATAATGAGAACCTTTAAAGTTTGTTACCTGTAGCAATTGTTCTGTCTGTCTAGTTGTAGCAAAACTCAAATCCTTCCCCACTCCATACCTCTGTAACCTGAGGATCACTGACTTCAAGAAGGAACTGTACATAAAACATCCTCTGACATGATCCAGGGTTTCATGGGGGACCCCAGGAAAACTTAGTGGAATCAAAAGCATTAAGTCACTAGAGAACTCTGTAACAGACTGAAGGTGAAGAAATGCTGGGAACTCTCACAATTTCCCAACCATGAATCAGGTTTTGCTTTGGGTTAGTGTAGAAGTAGGTGCCCACCTCTTTAAGAGATGGATTAAGGTGATGAGTGAGCTATGACAATGGAAGCTCATGCTGTCTGATGTCTATGGGGGTAGACTGTATTGCCTGCTGCCTGTAGCTACTCCTTATCCCTAGCCATACAGGTTCTAGGAAGTATCACACAGGCTGCACAAAGCCATTTAGGCAGACACAAAAAGAACTCAAGTTCTGTTTAGCATAAAACTCCTCTGCTTGGTGTTGCCCCTACTACCTCCTAGGCAACTAACAAGAAAGATGCTCCGGTTCTTGTCCATTTCTACATGACAACAATCCAAAGTTTCATTAGCCAAAACACTAAGAGTGATCACAATTCCATAGTCTTAACAATGCATACAAGAGCAAATTCATTATGTCTCAAGTAATTTACTGGGCTTATACTACTAGTTCACAGTGTTAGCATTTGTGTTACTGTGGAGCAGGAAGACAGTTCACACCTGTTACCCATGCATTCTAAGTCCTGCGGGTCTTTTTCTTCCTCAAGTATCCCCCAGACTGACAAAGTACTTTTCTTTCCATTTTTATTTAACTATTTCAGAAAGAATATATACATGTATGTTTCTAAATATTCCTACCAACAGTAAAGAGGAAGCCAACTGCTCTCAGAGACAAGAGATCTACCCAAATATTTCACCCTCACGTCCCAGTACCTTAGGCATATTTGATAGCGCAGTATGGTGCTCATCCCTTGTGATCTTGATGATAAATGTGGCCTTAAATGCTGGTTCATCAAAACAAGGAAAAGCAGATCTTGCTGCCAAAGGTTCAAACTGAGTGGCTGCAAAGTACCTAAAAATAAATGCAAATTCAGTTCAACAGTTAGCGTGCCTAGTAGACCGAGCATCCTACCAGGTACTAGGGCCATGAAGAAAAATACATTACAATCCAGCCTTTAAAAGACCCATTATTAACTAAGGGGGCGGGGCCGAGGTCTAGAGGGGCAGCCTAACAGTGGAAGCGCATTAGTGGGATCAAATGGTGTGAAAGAGATTCTTCTGGAGTTGAAGACACTGTAGAGAAACTAGTGCACAGGCTGAATGGGTCCTTGAGTATCAAGTACACTTGATCAAGCACAGAATTGAAGAGTGCACTTGAGAAAAATGGCAGCACAAGGAAAGAAGGCGGTACATGTCTATAAGCTGGAGCAGCTGCTGAGTGTGGTGGGATTTACAAACGCAGGGGCTTGAGTTTCGGACAGAAGGTCCACAGGCAGGATTCTTATTAGTTGCCAGTAAACATCTGGGTTCACAACACTGAATCTCAAATCTACAAGATACACTTTCATGAAATTAGAAAAACTGGTTGTTCTTTCATGGTATTCTGCTTTCCTTTTTCCTCTTTTCAGAGGTGAATAGAAATAGTTTTCCCTTCTGCAGCACAACAGCAGCACTTCAGACTCTAAGACTTACAAAAATCCTCCATGGGAAAAGCACAAGAAGAAGCAAGGGCTAGTGGTAGATTTTTCAGTCAGGAGGAAGTGATCTCCATGTGGAAGACTGACTACACAAGCAGAGCAACAGGGCGAGAGCCCTGTCTCATAGCAGCTTGTATACCATCCACAGGCACTTTGGTCACAGCACCATCTGCTTCTCAGTCCTAAACTCCACTTTTAGAAGAGAAGCAGAAAAGAGAGTTTTGACTTTGGGGTCTACGTTTATTAACCCCATGACTCTGTCAAGTCTGTAACCTATATCTCGGTTTTATGTGTTACATAGTATGGCTGAGACAGGTTTCCCTGCACCAAGCCCAGGAAAACTTTACAATAAGACCAAACAAAATGTTGGTATACTACCTAGGTGGCTCTACATTGATGCTTACTACTAGTACTAGGCAACTACCACTCTCTCCATACCTAAAATCATTATGTCTTTCCTGATAAGTATAGGTCCAGTAAAAGCAGAGTGAACTTCATCTGATAACCATACGATTTCTAATGTTCATTCCTTTTTTCATCCACTGCCAACATTTACACCTAGTAAACAGAATAGGATAAATTTTAAATATACCCCTATTACTCACATCAGAGAGGCCTATTTATAAAAATTATATCATAATGTTCTTCTCTTTGTCTGAGACTGAATCTTAAATAGCCCAAATTGACTTCATACTATGTACACACACACACACACACACACACACACACACTCACACCCCTTGACCTCCTTGATCCTCCAAGTGCATTCTATCATACCTGACTATAGATCAAAACAAACAAACAAGAAAACTTTAAGTTATTGTTCAAGCAATATAACAACTATCTCACACAAGTGTATGAGAAGGCTACATTTTGAAGACAATTATAATGTCTTCTTTACTCTGAAACTAGCTACCTATTCTTTCCTTGTGACTATGTCTGCTTTCAGAAACACTTGCTAAGCATATATGTCCTGAAGTCAGGACAGGAATTAGCTGGGAGGTGAGTAAGAGAATCCTAAGCACTGGCAAAAAACAATGTGCAGAAGAAAAGAAGTGAACCAGGGAAGTAGTTCAGCACAGTGGAAAGGTTTGAGTTCCCTCTCTGCTCCCTGCCAGTCCTGCCACACTATTATTACTTTATGCACTTTTGTCCTTGGCTATTATGAATATATTAGCATTTCTTAGTGAGTTTGACAGGATAGAAGATTAAAGAAACATAAGGTGTTCTGAGCAGTTTCTAGTACTTCAGTTCCCAATACTGGCTACTATTATGCTTAGTTGTAGGAATAGAGAGTTCAACATGATAGGAGAATAAGGGCTGTGAGAGAAAACAAAGGCCAGATAATGAAAATCATCAAAATGTTAGGAATAAGAACTGTGAAATGTTTGTACCATTTCACAGTTTGTACCAAAAGGCAACCATGAGCACGTCTACAAGTGGAAACAAGTGCAAAGATAAAAATAGGCATAGATCATGTTAGCGGCGGTGTGGAAAGTAGGTAAAGTTTCCTGACCACAAGCAGTGTCTCTTCAAAGCATATGACATTTACAGACATTATGATTTTTCCAGGCAACAAGAGCATTGGTGGTACAATGGTAAGAATAGCTGCCTTTCATGCAAGAAGAAAGACATCCCCCTAATTACTCTATCAGTATAGTTATTTATTCTACTTATAGTGGAGCCAATATAAAAGTTTCCAGCAAAATAAGGCAAGATTGAAAAAACATAAACCACTGCTTAGGATTAATAGTTTTCAGACATCCTGAAGGTAAGAATGATCTAAACTGGTATCTACTGTCAAGACAGACAATCAAGTGGGTACTTCACTTAAAGAAGCAAGCAAATGAACTTACATTCTGTTCACTCTAAACTTTCAGTTTGATACTACTTTAATTTCTCTATTTCTTAGTTTCAAAGATCCACATTTTTCTAATATAACTCAACCCAGTTCATGCCAAGAATTTACACGACTATACTAGAAATCACTGAATTCTACTACACAGTATTCATTTTTTCCTATTATGTAGCACTAGGTCCAAAGATTTCAGGGAAATAATCAAATCAGATGAGATAACTCTGGTTCTTTTCTTAGAGTTCTGCTTGCAATATTAGGTCGCTGTTTTTGTTTTTGTTTGTTTGTTTGTCTATTTGTTTTTTCATGACAGGGTTTCTCTGTGTAGCCTCTGGTGATCTTGGAACTTTAAGTCATTGTTTCATAATATGAGCAGTGTGTGTATGTGTGTGTGTGTGTATGTGTGTGTGTATGTGTGTGTGTGTGTGTGTGTGCGCGCGCGCCTGTCTGTCTGTCTGTATGTATGTTTATCTATCATTTATCTATATATGTGGATGATTCTACATACAGCATATGTAATGCAAATAGGGTGTTAAATACTGTATTTCCTATGGATAACAGAGATTACAACCCCAAAACTAAAGCTAAAAACTCCAAGTCTGCCATTTCAATCATAGATTTGTGTTCAATTTCAGACAATCACTGAACAACTAAAACATACAGACTGCATGCTATTTGTTTAAAAAGTATATATAAAGAAAAACAGTCATTTATCTGGCATTTGTAGTAAGCAGAGATTAGTAAAATATAACCATATGTTTCTAATTCAAAGTATGAGTGTAAAACTTGATGTAAAAAAAAAAAGAAAGTTGTAGCAGCTTTTAATGATTCTTAATTCCCAGGGCTGCAACTTTATTTTCAACAATTCACTTAGTTTTTTGATGACCGAGAAAGAAAAGGAATAATTTTTTCTACTGCTTAACAAAAGCAAAACTGCTCCCCTCTCCTTTGCTTTTTCAAGACCAGGTTCCTCTGTGTAACAGTCCTGGCAGTCCCAGAACTAACTTTGTAGACCAGGTTGGACTTAAACTCATAGAGATCTGCCTGCCTCTGCCTCCTGAGTGCTGGGATTAAAGACATGTGCTTCCATGCCTGGTTGAAAACACCCATTCTATAGCTAATTAAATATGTCTCTTAGTGGAGAGAAAAGAACTAATATATTGTTTTTATGCTCAGTTAGTGAAATTACTCTTAAAAATATATTTTCTTTCAATGAATTGAAAAGTTTAAAAAATCTCTAAAACACTGAACATAATATGTTTATATTAGCCAAATGGTCATGTTAATAATTCTTAAACTGGTCTACAGAATATTATGAAACTACTGTATAAGAATGCTCTACTAACATAAAGCTCATATAAATGGTCTTTGTCCAGAGAGGAGAGCTAACATTACTATAGTAATGTGTACTTTCATGAAACCCATTTATGATATGACTATGAAGATTAAACAACAAAGTATGATCCAAACAGGCTGTGGAATACTCTTATATTGTGTTTCTCTCTCTCTTTTTTGGGGGGAGGGTAGATGGATTCTTTCCTACACTTTTAGAGATTCCACACTCAAATTGACATTTTCAAAACTGAACTAATAAAGATTAACATTAAGAATGATACACGTATGCATATTTCATTCTCTTTCTCCAACTCACTAAGTACCTCCTTAAATCCTGCCTGCAAACAGATTAGCCCATTCCCCTCACTCCTTACAGCTTCATACAAGGATGACAATTAATATTCATTTCACAAAACATGAAAAGCTCAAAAGAAGTATATTCTTCCATATTACCATTCTACTTTATATATAACTTCCTAAATTTAAAACCTCTGAATTTAAAATATCTAGAGTATGAACAAAGGGACCTATTTGCATTGCAGAAGTTACATGCAGAAGAGCACAGAACAAGAACCACCATTTCAGAGTTTTACATACTTTTTCTCATTATTTTTATCTGTGTAGGTGATGCCATAAAATCCATAATAAGAGTTAGATATATTTGCTGAATACTCTATCTTCAAGGTATAATTGTGTCCTGTTAGGAGAGTTTCAGGGGCAACAACGGCGATTTGTTCATGATATGGATATTCCAGGATTTCAACTTGCTTTTCTTGACTTGAAACTGCTGACATAAATGTCACTCTTGAAATATTATGTCCTGTGCTATGGAGAATGATATCCTGTGTGTCTTGAAGGGCCTGAAGTGAAATTGTCACAGAACCCCTGAACGTCATTGAGGTTAGGTTTGGATGTAAGCTAAGTTCATAACGCTGAGGAATAATGGCAGTGGGCAGCCTAATTTGAGCCCATGGAAACACTTTCCCATTTGTAGCAATGGGCTGAATGAGTTCTGCGGACTGGTTTGTTTTGTGGCAGCCTTCTTTGGTAAAGGTACATCTAGGCAGTAGATAAATCACCATGATTACAGACACAGCAACCACAATGACAAAGACACAGATCACTAAGGTCCTGGCAGAGGGTGCTGAACAAGCCCCATCTGGACTCTGCCTGTAGCCTGTGCCACTGTTCCGAAGGCCTGAGCTTCTGTTCATGAAGGACATGCCCAGCAGCTTTGCAGATGACTCATAATCCTCTTCATCCTCATCCATCTCATGCTCACCAAGACCGCGCACCAGCAGCCTAGAGCCTCGGGGCTCATATTCAACTTCATCAGGTTCCAGAGGGTGTAAACAAGGTTCTTTGGCTAAATCTACCACATCTGGTTCTTCTTCAAACATGCTGTTTTCAATCATATTCCTTGGAAGCTGAAGTCGATCTACAAAATTAAGACATAAAGATAAGACAGAAGGAGAGGAGAGCTTATAACACAATGTTTTTTGAAAAGACCAAATTTAGTGTATTTTTAATCACTTGAGGGTTTTTAAAAAAAACAACTAAGATTTATTTCCATTTTAATTCTATTTGAATTAAATAAAGGCTTTATGATATTCATTATAAACCCAAGTATTATATTTAAAAAGGCACACTACAATCATGAACCCAAACCAACAACAACAAAATAAAAAGCTATTAAGAGGGTATAAAGCTAGTTGTTTTTCTAGTTCTAATTCTATTTCTCACTGTCGGTGGTCACTGGGTGTACAAAGTATATCCAATGGTGAAAAAGAATGGCGACTGTACCTCTACTGAAGCCTATTGAGATGCATATAGGCTTGAGGCCTAGATCATTTTGGTATGTAAAATATATTTTATTTGAGTTTGTTTTCTTTTAATAATGAAAGCATTTTAATTTTTTTAAACAGCTGTGATTTCATAGTACTTTCCTTAATACAGGTGCTCCCTACCCCACGTCCCGGGCCCCTGGCTTGACTTTAGAAGCTATTACTTTGACCATCTCTAACTGTGTCTGTCCCTAAACAGCTACAAGTAAGTGGGGCCAAAAGGAAAGGGTGACACTCAATGTCTTACTTCTGGGTCTGCACACCTATAATTCTTGGCCGAATACTGCAAAACCAGGTTGTGGGTCTCTTTCCTGTGTCCCATTCTCCCTCAGGCAAATCACAAACTGGCCTGACTGCTTCTAGGCTTAAAAGGTAGCTCCTCAAGAGAACGAGCCATTTGTTGGGTAGGATGGTGGGTAGGACGGTATTAAGGAAACTACTAAAAAATCACAAGGTTTAAAAAAATTAATATACATCCAGGAGAAGGATGTTTCTGGCCCATAGTAAACTAAAAGCAGAAAATAACTTACGAAATTTTGGTAAGCAAGAAACAGTAACACAGACAAAAAACTTAGAAAACACGTCAACTAGAGTTCAAACACCTGCTTTTTCACCCTCTTGTAGCATCCACAAGTACAACAGTTCCCCTCTCTAAAAACAGAACAAACACCATGAGTGCCAGCATATCTCAAGGCAGGGAAGTAGTAGGGGCTTTCTAAGCTATACCCCTCACACACACACACTTGTCAAGAATCACTACATATTTATCAATAACTCAGAATTAGGACATTCAATATTTTATATTAAAAATCACACCTTTTAAGTGTTTAACAAATTGAAGTCGCCCTTAACTTGTTCTCACAATGCACTTTACAGTTACTTCTAATCTTCACAAAAGTTCTATAAAGTGGCAAAATTAAATTTAAGGCATGAAAAAACAAATAGAAATCGATTCATTTAATTTTAAAGCTATACAGGTATTTTTTTTTTAACCCAGACCTAAAACAATTTTTCAAATTTTAATCTTCTCCTTAATGTAATGCATCTTCTGATTCATTTTAACTTAATGGAAGGTAAGAGCTTTTAACAACTTGGTATCTGGTAATGAAATTAAAAATATTATTTCATTATCCATAGAACAAAACTGACATTACTTAATATACAGAAAAACATAGTACTCAATAAAGAATAAACAGTGGTACCTGATAACTTACAAAATAAATGTACTACTCATATTAAAGTAAAGTTTACAACTGCTACTCAAAGTGCAGAATGAAGACCACAGCACCCCTATTACATCGCATCTTCTTACAAAAGCAGTCTCCTTCCTTCCCTTCTAGGCACGAATTTCAGGAGATTACTCAGTGACCTGCGTGCATGGCAGAAGCATCAATGGGTTCCTACAAGCACCAACTACACTCTTCCAAGAAGTGCTCAGACCATAGCAGACTGTTTTACTCTGAGAACAAGTCAGGTTAAGTCTCTCCTCAAATGCCTTCTTTACTTAGTTCCTCTGCCTAGGTGTCGTGATTTCCTCTTCGTTCATTCAGTCGAGTACACATCTGTTACTGTGTAACTAAACTCACTAGAACATTAATCAAGAAAACTCATTTCCTTTTAAGAGTTAACTATCATTTGTACTTTTGTGCACTTCTGATTTAGGGAGAAAAGAAACTGGAGTAAGATGGCCAACCATTTTCTACTTCTTCATTATGAAATTGGTAAAAAAAAAAAAAAAAATGCTATCGAGAAGCACCTAAAGAAATTAGGACATTCAATACTCAACTTCCTTAGTCATCAGGGAAATGCCAATCAAAACGACCCTGAAATTCCACCTTACACCAGTCAGAACGTCTAAGATCAAAACTCAAGTGACAGCAGATGCTGGCGAGAATATGGAGAAAGAGGAACACGCCTCCATTGCTGGTGGGATTGCAAACTGATACAACCACTCTGGAAATCAATCTGGTGGTTCCTCAGAAAATTGTAAATAGCTCTACCTGAAGACCCAGCTATGCCACTCCTGTGCATATACCCAAAAGATGCTCCATATAACATATCCAAGGACACGTGCTCCACTATGTTTATAGCAGCCATATTTATAATAGCCAGAAGCTGGAAACAACCCAGATGTCCCTCAACAAAAGAATAGATACAGAAAATGTGGTACATTTACATAATGGAATACTACTCAGCTATTAGAAATGACAAGTTCCGGGCGGTGGTGGCGCACGCCTTTAATCCCAGCACTTGGGAGGCAGAGGTAGGTGGATTTCTGAGTTCAAGGCCAGCCTGGTCTACAGAGTGAGCTCCAGGACAGCCAGGGCTACACAGAGAAACCCTGTCTCGAAAAAAATCAAAATAAATAAATAAATAAGAAATGATGACTTCACAAACTTTGCAGACAAATGGATAGAACTAAAAAATATCATCCTGGGTGAGGTAACCTAGGCCCCAGAGGTTCCATGGTATGCCCTCACTGATAAGTGGATATTAGCCCTAAAGCTCAGAATGCCCACAATACAACTCACAGACCATAACAAGAAGGAAACTTAACAAGGAAAGTCAAAGTATGGACGCTACAAACCCACCTAGGAGGAGGAACAAAATAATCATGGGAGGCAGAAGGCGGGAGGCAGAAGGCGGGAGGGACCTGGATGGGAGAAGGGAAGGGGATGGGAAAAAGGGGAGGGGGAGCAGTACTAGGTATGGAAAATATATATGTCCAGAGAGCCAGGAGAATTAATAGAAATAGGTAGCGGCAGGTGGGGGGTGGACTTGGGGAACCACTAGAAAAAGTCCCAGCCACTAGGGATGAGAGAGGCCTCCATGACCCAATAGAGATGACATTAGCGAAAATACTCAACAGCAGGGAGCTAGAACCTGAAGAGACCACCTCCAGTAGATAGGCATGACCCCCCAGTGGAGGGAGGGGCCACCCACCCATCTCAAAAATTTTAACCCAGAATTGTCCCTGTCTAAAGGAAATACAGGGACAAAAATGAAGTAGAGATTGAAAGGCCAACCAGAGACAGCCCTACCATGGGTTCCATCCCATCTGCAGACACCAAACACTGATATTATTGTTGATGCAAAGTTGTGCTTGCAGAATAGAGCTTGGTATGTCATCCTCTGAGAGCCTCTGCCAGCATCTGAATAAGACAGATGCAGACACTGACAGCTAAGCATTGGACTGAGCCTGGGGACCCCAATGGAAGAGTTAGGGGAAGGGCTGAAGGAGCTGAAGGGGACTGCAACCCCAGGAAAAAGAACATTATCAATTAACAGGACTCCTCAGAGCTCCCAGAGACTAAACCATCAACCAAAGAGTATACATGGGCTAGTCCAAGGTTCTAGATATATATGTATCAGAGGACTACTTCATCTGCCATCAGTGGAAAAGGAGATGCTTGGTCCTAGAGAAGGGGGATGCTTGAGCAGTGACATGGGAGTGGGTATGTGGGTAGGGGAGCACTCTCTTAGAGTCTTAGAGGCAAAGGGGAGGAGGATAAGGTGGGAGGTTCGTGGAGGAGAGACTGGGAAGGAGGATAATATTTGAAATGTAAACAAATAAAATGACTAATAAACTAAAAAATAAAAAGATTTCTTTGAATAAAACTTCTACTCATTTATAGATGTGGATTTAGCAAGTGGCCATCTACTCATTCTCTGTGAATGGTATGTGTAGAGAACAGTAGTTACAATATCTTGGTTTTTTTATTTTAGAATTTAATTTTCTAAGCTTCCAATGGTGTTCCCATTGCCTTGTGATGGCTAGTTTCAATGGATACTTGGGTGTTGTATTAATTACTTCTCTGATGTTGTGATAAACATCAAGAACAAAATCAATTTGAAGAAGTGGTTTGAGTTTTTTGGCTTAGGATCCAAAGAGTTAAGAATCTACTTTAGCAGTTAATTATGACATGCCTATAGGAAAAGGAAGAAAAAGAAAAAGGGAGCAGGAAGTGGGATGAGACTATAAACCCAAAGCACACCAAAGTGACATATTTCCTCCAGCAAGGTTCAATCTCATAAAGGTCCCATAACCATCCAAAGAGCACCACCATATGGGGACTGAATGTTCCAATATGGGTGTCATTTCTCACTTATACCACCAAAGGGGTCATTTCATTCATGCAATCTCACACTGAAATATTATTCAAAATTGTTTGTAAGCCCTTAACAAATTCTTAACCTTTCTGATGTGTTTATGCTCCTATGAGAGATGAAATTATGCTCCTTAACCATTTTGCTCAGCCGAGCAGTGGTGGCACACGCCTTTAATCCCAGCGCTTGGGAGGCAGAGTCAGGTGGATTTCTGAGTTCGAGGCCAGCCGGATCTACAGAGTGAGCCCAGGACAGCCAGGGCTACACAGAGAACCCCTGTCTCAAAAACAAACAAACAAACAAACAAAAACAAAACAACAAAAGCATATGCTAGATGCAGACAACCATGAGCTCTAGTCAGCATGGTTTATCCAGTAAAAGTCTCTCATTGGGTAATATTAGCGCTTAATATTAGCGCGTTCCCACTCATCAACTAGGATCCATAGAGCTTGAGTCTGAGTGCTGTCTTAGGGTTTCTATTGCTGTGATAACACACCACTTTTAAAGGACCTTGGAAAGGAAGGTGTTTCTCTTACAACTCTGAGGTCACACTCCGTCACTGAGAGAAGTCAGTGCAGGCACCTGAAAGCAGAGGCAACGGAAGAGTGCTGCTTCCTGGCTCCATGTTCGCGGTTTATTCAGTCGGTTGGTTGGTTGGTTGGTTTTTGTTTCCACCTGCCCAGGGTAGCACTAGCCACAACGGCCCTGACATATCAATCATCAATCAAAACAATATCCTACAGACTCGCCTGCAGCCCAATCCTACGGGGGGGGCAATTTTTTTTTTTTGATTAAGATTCTTCCTTCCCAGATGACCATACCTTGTGACAATTGACATTAAAAAAAAAAAAATGCTGCTTAGCCATGACCTGTTCAAAGCCAAGGAATATTTAACAGTTGATTATTTGCCTGTCTTCATCAAACTTGGGAATTGGCCAGGCAGTACTCTGCCAAAATGCAAATAACTTATTTTTATAATTAAACACCTCATCAAATT
>JADRCD010217935.1:5670-18417 GCA_019843815.1 Montemys delectorum | reverse complement strand
AGAGAGAGAGAGAGAGAGAGAGAGAGAGAGAGAGAGAGAGAGAGAGAGAGAGAGATAAAACGTGAAGAGCAGGTGAGAGAAATCCAGAAGATGGTAGGCGCCGGTTTCAGCACAGCTGTGGTGGATTCATCACAGGCCATTGGTCCATGCTGGATATTATAATGTGCTGTCTGCAAGGTCAATGCTAGCTTGTAGGTCAGACTTCGGGTCTCAAAGACCTGTGGCTTCTCAGATGCACACACATAATGTGGCTATCATCTAAGACATCATCCAGGACAGTCTCTCTGCCCTCTACCCCCATCTCCTTCTGTCTGTCTATACAGGATAAGGGTTTCACATCTTTTTTTTTTTTTTTTTAAGATTTATTTATTAATTATATGTAAGTACACTGTAGCTGTCTTCAGACACTTTTTTTCTTGCTCTAGCCCCACTTGCTCGCTGTAGCTGTCTTCAGACACACCAGAAGAGGGCATCAGATCTCATTACAGATGGTTGTGAGCCACCATGTGATTGCTGGGATTTGAACTCATGACCTTCAGAAGAACAGTCGGTGCTCTTAACCCCCCACATCTTTTTTAATATGGTGCTTTCTTTAACATCGGTGCTCTCCAGCCCCCACATCTTTCTTTAATATGGGATCTCACTCCTTTGCCCAGGATGGATGTGAACTTGAGGATCTGCCCCATTGGCGTCCCAAGTGCTGAGGTCACAGGGGTGTGCCTCTCTCCCCACCTGTAACCACCTGGGTTATCAATCAGTTGCTACTCTCCACTTCAATAGCATCCAGTGTTGATTTGTGCCCAGGACACACCCTCATGAGGGTGAGCCTGTTTCCATGCCAACCTCTCTCTGCCCAGCAGGAGTAGATGTTCGTCATGGCCAGAGGAGGCTCATGGCCTTTGTTTATTAGAATCCTTTCTATATATCTGGGGGCTGTTTCAAAAGGGGCAAGACCGACTGGAATCACTGAGCAGGATCACCGGGTCCACTGACAGGGCAGATAAAGTACAAGACAGAGCGAGATTTGTTCTGTGGTCCAGGGGACATGCATCTTCTCATACACCGGGACACTGAGGCTCCTGGTCCTCAGGGATGGCTGAGTGAGAACTAAATGTTTGGGGTGCTGACTTTGGCCAAGGACAAGAAAATATTTGTCTGGCAGGAATCTGACATTGGCCATGACAAGGAAGTAAGCTCAGGCAGAAATCTGACATTAGGACATAATAATGAAGTATGTTTTGGCAAGAACCTAACCCTAGGCTATGACAGGGAAGTGGGTTAAGGCAGGAATTTTAATCTTAGGGTGGCACAAAAGAAGTAGGCCTCAGGCAGGATTTTGACTTGGACAAGGAATGGACTCAAGTATTTTGGTCGTTATGACAGGCCCTTTTAGACAACTGTCAGAGAGTGATCACGGGACTCCACTCACTGCCCTGCTAGTTGCTTAGTGTACTGCTCGCCCTTAACACCTGCATGGAATTAAAATGGTATAAAAAGTGGATTGGAAAAATAAAATTTGCCTTCAGTTTCAGAATGGACTAGGGTCATGCTACAATGTTGTCTGTCTTTTGTTCTTTTTAATCCTCACTCCTGCGCTGCAGAATCTGTTGACTGACTAAGTGGGCTTGGTCAACTGAAGGATGGGGGCCATGGAGACCCATCCCGCCCCCTTTATAGAGATTGAGAGTGAACACTGGGAACAGGAGCAGAGGTTGGGAGCTGGTGGCTCTGAGCAATCCTGTGACTTTTTAGTGAGCAGCAGCCCAAGTGGACAGAGCACATATGGATTTTCGGGATTAACCTATTGTATTTATGTATTCACAAGATGCTGGTTCACGACCCTGACATACAGAACATTAGGTCTCTGTATGAATGGTTGTGTGTGTGTGTGACTTCAGAACATGGGAGCTTGAGGCAGATGGAGTTCTGTGAACTTCAGGATAGGCATATAATAAGATCTAGTTGAAAGAAAAAAAGAGTAAAAGAAAGAAAGAGGGACTGAGAGAGAATAATTAGTTTTGAGTTTGAGTCAGTGCATTGTGATTTAATTCAATGCTTCAAATCTCATCTTCACACAGATAACTAAGTTTTAAAGTCATCATTGGCCAGATTGTACACAATTTTGTTTTCCTGCACTGCTGTGGCCCTCAGCCTGCATACTGCAGAATCAGCGCACATTGATGCACACTGGCCAGATTCCCAGGGCTCCAAGGTCACGTGCTGCTGGTGAACAGTTTTGGGGTGGGATAGGGAAGGTCCAGAATCTTGTCGTGGGAGCATGGACAGAAGGAGCCAAGGATTCTTGTCTCAGTTTCATGTAGAAGAGATCTGGAAGGATTCCAAACCACCCCACAGCAAACACTGTAGCAGTTTGGTTCTGCACTATCTATGGCTGGTTGCCCAGTAACTGAACCCATGTAGAGATTGTAAGAAGTACTCAGTAAATGTACCTAGTTCAGCATGAAATACACACACACACACACACACACACACACACACGTGCACACACATACACACACATACACACACGCACACACACACATACACACACACACTCTATCCTTCAGAGTGCACACGTACCCTCATAGCTTGCTATGATTTATTATTGTGCATCAGACATTGGACTGAACCTCCCAACAGATGGACAGGTGGAAGTCAAGCTTGAGTTTCTGCCTCCCCTTCTGAATCTCTCCTGTCCCAGAAAACACTGTTGGTGGACAAGGCAGATGAAGCAGGCTGTGAGGAAGGCTGTCTGTGATGGCACAGGACGCAGAGGTGGGAAGGCAGTGGGTTAGAAGCCTGGAGTCTGATCGCAGGTTGGGCCCTCCCTGATTGGGGCCGTGGGCAGCTTTCTCCCCTTCTGGGCCAAGGGCCTGCAGCAGAGCAAGGATCTCATATTCCTGACCTGAGAGCATTCTTGCAGGTGGTTTGGCACTCATAGAAGGACACAGTCCTGGGGAATCTCGACCTTCATCTGCAATGAAAACACAAAATCACGTCAGGGGCCTGCATTGCTTCCAGGAGGGGGATGTAGATCATCCCTGAGGGTGGATACCATGACTGGACACTTGGAGCTCTCAGAAAAAGGGCCAGCACGTTCCTAGGTTGGAAAGTTGGTCATCAGGATATCTTTTTTTTTTTTTTTTCTTTTGGTTTTTCAAGACAGGGTTTCTCTGCCTTGGCTGTCCTGGAACTCACTCTGTAGACCAGGCTGGCCTCAAGCTCAGAAATCTGCCTGCCTCTGCCTCCCAAGTGCTGGGATTAAAGGTGTGCGCCACCATCGCCTGGCTGGTCATCAGGATATCTTTATGGCTTAGCCCAAGGAGGGTACATATGACCCCACAGGCAGGCCCTTCTTCATTAAGATATCTGCCAATACAATGACCAAAGATTTTTATAATTATTGAATCCTTTCTTGTAATTACATTAATTAATTCAACTTAATCTTTCAAATCTATCTCAAAGACTTTTTTTTTCATCTCTCTGACCCTAAAAAAATGAAGCTGCAAAGTAAATGTAGGCTCCATGTGAAAAATAGGAATTATAGTCTTAGAAAAAAGCATTAAGTTTTACTTCTGGTATTCTAAAAAGTCAATGTGTTGTCCATTCTGGGTGAAATTTGGACATTTTATATATAGCTGATGTGAAGTTACTGTAATAAATGTTGTTGACTTTTATTATAGGGTGACATTCTTTATTATAAGAGCATTAATAGCAAGGATATTATACATATACATATACACATGCATATACATACACACATGCATATATATTATTAAAGAAAGAGATCTGCCAAATGGGAGACGTGGCCTCACCACCTCTCTGCTGCAGGACAGCACTACAGGCCACTGTTCCCTCAGCTGGCTCCCTCCATGTCCCCTCCCACTTCCTTCCTGACCTCCTGAGGTTTCTTCCCCACATCACTGCACCCATGTTCATCCCACCCTGAGGTCACACGGGATATCATCAGTTCCCTAGCGTCAGGCAGACCCTGCCCCAGGAGGGGAGAGGTCCAAGTGCAGGTCCCGCTGTGCCTCTGTGGCTGGGACACAGCCCTGCTGAGTCCCATTGGCCACATGACAATGGCAGGGAAGACCGGCTGCTTCATGGACATGACAATGACTTCAGAATCCACAGGATCCCAGCCCTAACACGATCTAGCTGAATGTCCTTGAGCCCGTGGCCTCAGTTCTGAATCTCCTTTACACTCTGTCCATGAGTGTCAGTGTGTGGGTTCATGTGTGTATGTGTGTGTATATGCATGTGTATATTTGTCTGTTTCCTTTGAGTGTGTTTGCGTGTATGTGTGAGTATTTGAGTTTGTGTAAATGTGAGTACATGTGCCTTAGTGTGTAGTGTGTGAGCTTCTGCGTGTAGGCACATGTCCCCGTGTGTAACAGCACACACATGAAGGTTACAGGACAACATGGTGGATTTGCTTTTCTCCTCCTACCATATTGGTTCTAGGGACCAAAGCCAGGTCTTCAGTGTTGACGTTGTCTTTACCCACTGAGCCATCTTGCCAGCCCATGATAGCTCTGAATGGTGCTGAAATGGCTGTAAAATAAGCAAGCACCAGGCACCCACAGGAGTGTGGAGGCCTTTAGCAACAATCTCAGTGAGAATATTCTCCAAATAGATGGAGTCACCGAAGCCGTGTGCAAGGGGACAGGATGGTGATGGGGTCTCACCGGCACACCCCAAGGGCCCGCGAGGCATGTATCACAGTCCCTAAAGCATGAGGACTGCAGCCAGCCAGCAGCTTCCTTTGCCAGCAGCCCCCAGCCCAGGAGGTCGGCACCAGCCACGTTCCTTGTTGGGTCAGCTGGGTCCAGGATCACAGGCCTGCAGAGTAACATGTAGAGAACAGAATTGATCAGCTAGCTATTGTCACTGCTACAAGTCACTGCACAGGCCCAGGCCCAGGGAGGAGCCCAGCAGAGCATCCATCCCTATCCAAAGTCTGGCCAGAGTCCCTGCCCCATAGCATACAGCAAGCCTGGAGGGATCCTTGGGCATGACCAGGAAGGCCTGGGTTCCAGTCCTCTACCCTTTAGTAGCTGTGTGTCCTGGGGCAGGTCCCTCAGGATCTCTGATCTGTGACACGAGGAGCATTAGACCAGCCAGGCTCAAAGGATGGAGTGTAAAAACTGGACAGACCACAGAATGAGGACATGTCACTCCCTAGAGTGACACAGTACTCTATTATTTATAGGTAATTGGTCCACCGGTCTTCTGTTCCTGTTGGATAATCTCAGTTCCCACTCCATTTCCTCTTCTTCCTTTGCTGTTTTGGTCTGGACAATGTCAGAGCCTTGGTCTCCTCATGCAGACCGGAGAGCCCACCCCTGCCTCCCAGGGCTGCAGGGCCTCATGTCAACCAGGTCACAGTAGAACAGTGCCCAGTGTGGGAGATGCACCATAGACACAGAGCTCCCACTTCCCCTTTCCACACAAGTGCAGCCTGACACTCCATGGGGATCACAGCCATGTGGGGACAGACTACCTGTCTTTTTTGAGCTGTTGGTGCAAGTATTCAGAGACCTTCTTCTCTTTAAAGTCATAATACACTGTCCAGAAGATACGAAGCCACTTGTACTTGGTGACCAGTTCCAAGACAGTTCGGAAGCCCTGGGCTGTGTTGAATTCACAGTCTCTACTCCCACATTCCCAAGCATAGACTGTGAGGAGCTCCAGGGCGTACTGTGGGGGCAGCGGCTCCCTCAGCTTCTCCCTACACTGAGAAGAGAAAGACAATGAGAAAAACAGAGATCTCAGCTGTTGTATGGGGCCACTACTCACAGGCTCAATTCAGCTGCCACCTGATGATGTCATTACAGGTTTATTTGTCACACAGCCACACCCAGTCACTCAGATTCAGTCTATGGCCCCTCCTGTGCTATAGCCAAGAGCTGAGTGGTTGAGACTGACCCTGTGTGCTTCACACATTCACTAGCAGGCACAGGAGGAATTATGACACCATGAGGGACAGCTAGGAGTGAGGATGGGGGCGGGGTATAAGGAGTGTTCACTCTGGAAGTTTCCTCCTGGTCTCTGAAGTAACTGGGAAGAGGCCAGGGAGATGGCTCAGGGGTAAAGTGCCTCCCTCCTTGTGCACAGGTGAGAACTAGAGGTCAGATCCCCAGCATCTGCTGAGTGTCAGGCTCTTTGGGAAGCTGACTCATGATCCTAGTTCAAGGGGATAGAGATGGGACTCCCCTGGGCTGTGTGACTGCCCAGAACTGCTGATCCAGCACACTGTGTGTCATGTGTGAGACCCAACAAGGTGCAGAGTGACTGAGGGTCAACCCTCATTGTCTGACCTCTACATTCTTACACACATATACGCACACACAAATACACGTGGTTCCATGAACAGACGCATACACACAATTACCTTACCGCCATTTTTTTTTTAAAAAAGATCAAGAAAATACTGAGAAACCACCCATTGAAAGAGGTCATAGCTCTCAAAAAAAACGTCATCACTGGAAAGGACAGGAAAACAGAAACCATGGCGGAAAGTGATAGGAAGTGTTTGCCAAAGATGGACGCAGACAGGCAGACAGAGAAAGACGGACATAAAGCAGCAGCGCCCATGGAACAAGGGTTAGACATGGCTGCCAGGAGAGTTAGCTGACTGGAAAGTGGACTAGAAGAAATCACTTAGAACAAGCTTGGAAAGTCCTCCCTCTTCTCACGTGCCCTCCTTCTTGTCTTTCTACTTCCCTTCCTTAAATCCTTGCTTCTCTGAGCCCCTCTGCTCAGCTTCCCTTACACTCACTGTTCCCCCTCCTTTTTCTAATTTCTGACCTTGTGTCTTCTTGGGGAGTTTGAGGAACTTGGGAGACAGGAATGCTGAGAGGCAGGACAAGGAAGGAGGCTGGCACGGGAAGTTTCAGAAAAGCACCTACCCCACCTGGGCTGCTTTTGCGATATCTTTGCATTAAGAGTCAGCAATTTCTTGTCAACTGGGGCTGAACTTCAGCTCTGATTAAGAAGAGAATTGCATCATGGGGGTGAAGCATTATGGAAAGAGTATCCTCTGGTCAGCAGCCTATAGCTAGGATTCAGGGGCCGGAGACTGATTCTCTAGCTGGCAGCGATACCCTGTTGCAGAGCTGTCCCTGGTGGTAAAGCCTTAGTCCCATGGAAGCTGCAGGTTTGGAACAGTCATGGGGAACAGCTGAGGCCTGGCATTGGGATCGGCCAGGGAAGCCATTGGTGAAAAGACAGTGGAGACCCCGAGATACTGGACTTGCCCTGAGCAAGAAAGAGACAACTGCCAGGAACAGAGCAGTGTGAGAGCTGAGCCTGAGACCAGCTGTGTGTGCTGTGGATGGCAGAGCCCGAGAAGCTCAGAGAACTGTGAGTCCCGGAGTCCCGGATATCAGATACTGAGCCTCTTACTCTGGGCTTTGCTTGTGTTTTGATCTGATGGTAACTTGAGAAAGTATTGAACGTGTGTTTTCAATTTTATGGATCACACACTTTTAAGTGTTGAAATTTAAAAAGAGAATTTGATATTTAAAGCTGAATTGTGTTTTAGGATGCGATGTCGACATGGGATCTTAGGGAAAATCAAGAAAGCAAAGGTTATAGAGGTGTGTGTGAGCATCAACTTGAAAGGGAATTAGTTGCGAAGGTTAGTTTTCGTCAACTACACATAAGCTAGGGTCATCTGTACTCGGTTGCCCTCATGCTGTTTGTACTCTGATGTTAATACTGCTTCCTCCAGAGGGGCTGCCCCTATGAACAGACCATCACATACTCAGATGATGTCAGGTGAACTTTCTCCCCATTTTAACTCATCAATGAAGGACCCTGTGATTGGGCAGTGGGACTGGAGGCTCCAGAGTGGGGGGTCAGGAGGAGGAGAGGAAGAACGTGCAGGAGAGAGAGAGAGAGGGGATGGAGGAAGAGGAGGAGAAGCCACAACAGATCAGAAGCACATGGCCTGGAGAAACTGTAAGTAGCAAAGGGTCTTAGAGCTGGGGGATAAGATACAATAGTACTAGATGCCATGCCGGGGCATGTGTGTTGTAAAATAAAGCAATCTGAGTGAGCCACGGAGATGGAGCTAGTGAGCAGAATTCCTCCATGGTCTCTCTTCAGTTACTGTCCTGACTTCCCTCAGGGATGCGCTGTGACTGGGATGTGTAACCAGGTAAGACCTTTCCTTCCCAAGGCCCTCTTGGTCATGTGATAAAGCTGTCATATCAATAGACATTGAGCTAGGTTAGACCTTTTCTCTGGCCTGAATCCATTTCTCTATACATAGGGCCCACAGTGTCTGGGCCAGATGCCTTACCAGTTGATACCAGTGCTTGACCAGACGGATGAGATTCCAGAGCTTGGGTGCTCGAAACCTCAGGAAGTTTTGATGGAGGTCCGTGAAGCAGATGGAGAACTCGCCCTCCTTCTTCAGTGTGGTGCACTCACGGATGAGTTGGGCGTAGATTTTGTTGTAGAAGTAGGATTCAGAATACTTGTTGTTTCTTAGTTTATCTATAGAGAAAGTATCTCTGATGTTCAGACTCACCCCTGCTCTGAGGATCTTCCTTCTCTCTAGGGTCACACTCACTCTCTAGGGTCACACTCACTCTCTAGAGTCACACTTACTCTCTGTGGGGTTCAGTGAACAGGGCAAAGTTTGTCCAAAGCAAGCAGCGCTCCCCATATAGACATGAGCCTTCCACACCTCAGGACTGCGCATATGTGAATTGGTCCTAGAAAGTCTGTGCCACCAACTGCTCTTAGTAGGATGCCTTACTCACAGGTCTGGAGACTGATGGGAGGAAACAGCACACTGTGGGCACACACAAGAGAGCTACACAGTCATCTGTTAATGGCCAACAGTGTACCTGGTGTACCTTGCACTCTACTGCATTTGTATATCATGTCTTGTGCTTACAGTCTCTCCCTGTTTTGAGATGATGGGTGGCTTGTGTGTGCATGGATGTGGTAAACACATATTCAGAGGCCACAAGAGGAGATGGGGGCGTCTTCCTTTATAGTTTGTCACCCCCTCCCTTTGCAGCGGGTTCTCTCTGTGAACATGGAGCTTGGCTGGCATCCACCAGGCCACAGAGATTCTCTGTCTCTGTCCCCATAGTAACAGGGATGTAGGTCAATGTGTGGATCTTCCTAAGCTTAGGTGGGCATTGGGGATTAGAACTCAGGTCCTCATGCTTGTGCAGCAATCACCCTTATCCACTGAGCTGTCTCCCCAGCTACTGTTTGTCTGCAGAAAATGATTCTCTGTAGTGACCAAGTCAATGTCATGTGGTTTTGATTGTCCAGTTTCTGAGAGCTTCAGGATGTGGTGGTGGTGTTGTGTGTGTCCTGTGAACTTGTACTGTAGACCGGCAGCAGGCTATGGAATTAAGGTGTGTGTGGCTATGTGTGGGTGTTTGTGTGCATTTGAGTAGACTAGTTAGGCAGCAGGCTGTGCCCTCCTTACGTGTGTTCATGGGTGTGGACATGGTTGCAGCAGGACATACCATCAGGATTTGATGCTGGCACAGGGCAAAATCACTCACTGATGGAGCTTGGACACACCCAGTCACTCAGGACCTAGGGAGTTCCCAAGAGCTTATTTTCTACTTCAAGACCCAGCACATAGTAGGCCTCATTTGCTAAGTCACCCTTGGTAGGGCTGTAGCTGGCATCCTCTTTTGGGCTGTCACCCACATCAGCATTCTCAAGGTGGTCCTTCTGTGGTGGAGCCCCTCCCCCACGAGAAAGCTGCCACAGGCCAGGGAAGTCCATGAGCAAGGCAGGCTTCGGCAGGAGCAGCCCGCTCAGCTGATTTCTGGGTCACCTCCTCTCAGCCCCCTCCACTGAGCAGGGTTCTAAGCCTCTTGCAGCTTCCCACAGTAGGCTGCCCTGGTCCTCCTCCCAGGCTGGCCCTCTCAGTCCCTGCTGCCTGACACTCTGGACTGTTTCCATGGCTCTCCTAAGCCAAGGGCTTGTCTCTAAGTTAACAGCAGCAGTTCACACAGTGGCCAACAGGGGGTGCTGTGCTTCCCCAAACGAAAAGCCTCAAGTATTCTCTAAGTGCCCCAAGAACCCACTGTGCTTTCCAGGGTGTTCCTGACTGTCTTTGGATAGAGTTGGGCAATTTGTAACTTTGAAGACCCCTGTTGTGTCAGGCCTGGTGGGAGAGATCTTAATGTAGAGCAATATTAATGTGCACTTATATAACACGTGTGTAGGTGTGGGAGGGGTGTGTGTGTGTGTGTGTGTGTGTGTGCGTGCGTGTGTGTGTGTGTGCTGGGTTTCCAGATTTCCAGAGGGCCATAGAGCTCCTCGGGGAAGTTCTGCATCCTGTACCCCATCCCCCACCCCCATGTGCAGACACCCAGGCCTCTGCACAGATCTGAGGTTTCTCATTCTTTGATAGAAGATGCAACAGATGTTCAGTTTTAGCTATATCTCTAGTTCCACGTTATAGCCACAGAGTTCCCACACTCAGGCACAAAGAGAGCTGCTCACCATGCAGGTGTTCTGTAGGATGTCCGCGGGGCTGGGGGATGGCTCTGTGCATAAACGGCTTCTTACATAAATATAAGGGTCCCAAATCAGAATTCCAGCACCCACATAAAAAAGCTGGGCTGGAGAGCCCACACCTGAAATCCCTGTGCGGGGCTGGGGGGGGGGGGGGGGGGGGGGAACAGGAGAATCTCTTGGGCTCATTGTCTGACCAGATATGTGCATTAGTCAGCTTCAGGTCAACCAATCTCCAAAGAAAGGAGGGAAGGAAGGAAGGAAGGAAGGAAGGAAGGAAGGAAGGAAGGAAGAAAGGAAGGAAGAAGGAAGGAAGAAAGGAAGGGAAGAAGGAAGAAGGACGGGAGGAAGGAGGAAGAAGGAAGGAAATCCCCTTCACTTCTAGGGAGTAGGTGACCCCACAGTACTCCTGAATATGTCTAAGTACCTTTGTTTACAGCTAGAGACTAGGCAACCCCTCCCACCCCTGTGCTGTACCTAATCGACATCCTGAGGCTCCAGGTGTCAGAGATTGTGGGTCCAGCTCCATCAGAGCACACATCCCACCCGACCCAACTCCTTACTGCAAGAGCCATGAAGGTGGGGCAGCAAACTCCAGGTCACCCGCTCAACCAAAGTAGGCTCCTAAGTAACCAACATCCAAGGCTCGCCTCTGACCATTACCCACACATGCACACATGTGAACAGACTTCAGCACACACAGAAACATGCTCCCCCAACACATACAACACAGATACACACAAAGAGAGAAATAGAAGAGAGGACTCAGGCATGAGGAAGGGCAGGCTGAGGCTCTGCTGCTGCCTGACTTACATAGGACATCATAGGCTGGCTGTACATCAAATTCCACCTCCTGCTGGCACTCGGGGTAGCTCAGCTTGAAGCTCAGAGACCTAGAGTTGGGCTGCTCTGAGCTCTGGACCTCAAACTTCCCTTTAAGTTGTTTCTCTTGCTGCAGCTGACACAGTTGTTTCCGAATTTCCTCAATGAACTCTCCCCGTCGCTTTAACTGATCCTCAAAGCTGGTGAGACTGTTAAAGAACACCACCATGTTGGCCTCTGACCTGCCTTTGAGCACAGTGTATTCATTGTAGGAGCCGTCCTAAAAGACAAGAATAAGGACAAGGGACAGAGAGAGTCGTGCTGGGCAGTCTAGATGCCGAACAGTATATAGGAGTCCATCACTGAGCATGACAGATGGATAGAGAAATCTGGCACATATACACCATGCTTGCATGAAGCAAGTCTGTAACAATACTCAAAGGTGGCAGAGTAAAAGTTATAACTAAGGAAAGTGAATTCACAAAAAGAAACATTTTGAGAAAAATGTAACAAATGATACTGCTGAGATCCTCCCTAAATAAAATGCTGACCACAATCACTAGCAAACATACTTGCAGCCCTGACATAGATGAGTGGACATTACAACACGACATTTCTGCAGCCTTCACAGTGACTGAGGTAGGGACTGTCCTCATACAGCCCCATTTGACAGGTGGAAACATGGGCAATGAGCTTCCATCAGTCCAGTCATCCAGCAGTGGGGTCTCTGTTCTGTTCTCTGTCCTGTGCCATAGCTGGGGTGTACATGAGGTCACTGGGCACAGAGCAGGTAGGTGAATCACTCCCCACTAAGGACTGCAGTCAGTCTTGTGAGAGTCCCCTCCCTCCCCATCCTGTCAGCTCAGGCTAATGGGACTCACCATCACAACCCTGGAGACCCTCACACAGTGGGTGGCACCTTGGAAGCACCTCTCCTTCAGAAAAGCACATATGATGTCGACGTCTGCTCTGGCCTCAGCATGGAAGCTGGTATCCGAAAGGTGATCCTCTATGAACTTGTCCAGCTCACAGGCTGGGGTGTTGCTGAGATCCTTCGCCATCCTGCGACCACGAGTGTTTGCCAACTGCAGCCTTGCCTCTGGAGCCAACTGCCCATCATTTTCATAGCAGGGTTTTCTTTCCCAGGAAGGGTGGGGCCGTGCATATCAGATCTCTGTATCTACCATCTCTGGCTCCTGGGCTCCCTGAAACTCTAGCGTTTGTTTACTTTGGATTCTCATCACAGCAGGCTGCCAACCAGGGGGCATGAAACATTATCAGCACTGTTTCTGTTGTTCTTACATTCTTAGTCTTGTTACTAAAGAAAAAAATGGTCTTACAGTCTCCTAGACTTTTTACAGCAAAAGACACACACACACACACACACACACACACACACACACACACACACACACA
>JADRCD010217934.1:0-35371 GCA_019843815.1 Montemys delectorum | reverse complement strand
AGAGAGAGAGAGAGAGAGAGAGAGAGAGAGAGAGAGAGAGAGAGAGATTCATTGTTGACTAGCTCTGGGGAAGAAGAGGGTGTGTTGGCTTAGTCCTAGCACTCAGGAAGCTGGGGCACAAGGACAGTGAGTTGAAGACCAACCTGGTTACACAGTGAGATCTGTTACCTCCCATCAGAAATGCTAAGGTCTCCTGTGGACTTCTCTGGTACATGGGTGTTACCAAAAGAAATTCTGGTGTTTTTCTGCCATGGGGACATGATTGTTAGGTGTAGTTATTTGACCCTTGACATGAAGGTGATGTAATTTTCTCATGAAGAAAAATGTTTGGGAAGAAATTGAATTTCCTCTAACCGATCAAAAACTCTGGGTTCCTTCTAGGGCCCAAGGGGTGAAGACACCAGCTAGGGTACTCAGATAGCAGTCAGAGAATCTATGGAGCATGGGCAGAGAACTACAGTCCGACATTGAATGGAAGCTAGAGTCCAAAGAGAAGAAGCATGAATTCTTGAAAAAAAACTTTAAGAATCACTTCTGGATACAAAGAAAAGATTTCAAAGCAAGAGCCGGAGGTTACGTTTCACGTCTACATCACATTCTAGGCACTTTACTCATAGCAACCAACAGTAGAATGAACTCCAATGATGGTTATAAAATGGATGAATGGAATGTGGCGTGTACACATGACAGAATATTATTCAACCTTCAAAAAGACACGTGGACCTGAACAGCTTCTGAGCATGCTATACTAAGTGACATAATCCAACTATCTGAGCATGCTATACTAAGTGACATAATCCAACTATCTATGAGTTAGGCTAATCCTGTTTCTCTGAGATACATGGAACAGTCCATTTCGAGAGAGCACAAGTACAAAGGTACCTGGTAGGGTGTTTGGAGAGAAGGAAATAAGGAGTTTCAGCTTAATGAATATGGAGTCTTCGGGGAGGATGAGATGTTCCGGTGTTAGACAACAATGGGGTCATAATAGACATATAGCTACACAAAAGGAACAGGACGGGTGGAGAAAAGGAAGATGTGACATTGCTAAATGACAGAGAAAGTACTAACATACATAGGAAGATATATATGAATACATATACACATATATAGATTTGTATATATATATACATACATATATACATATGTATAACTATAACATATGCAAAAACACACTCATACACATGTACACATACACACACACACACACACACAGAAGAAGAAGAAGAAGAAGAAGAAGAAGAAGAAGAAGAAGAAGAAGAAGAAGAAGAAGAAGAAGAAGAAGAAGGAAGGAGTGGGTCAAGGAGATGAACCTCTACCCTTGGTTTTGAATAGTGATGCTAGTGAAGTCCCAAGCCAAGCATGTGCTGGGCCAGCTCTGTACCACCGAGCAATACCTACAGCTCCACAGTTGCTTCTTTTTTGCCTAAGGAAACACTTTATGGACAAACAAGAAACTAATAAAGCTAACATCCAGTAGGTGAAGGGTCAAGGAAGACAATAAGATTCTCTGGGTATATTTATTTTTAATATAATTTAAAATTTTAGTTTGTGTTACTGTGGTACTTGCTTAAAACTTAATATAAAAATAAAACTTTATAAAAGAAAAAAGTTTTTTTTTTAAAAAAAAAAAAAAGCTATGAAAGGGGCTAGAGAGATCTGGCTTCAGTATTAAGAGCATTTGCCGCTCTCTTGTAGGGGTCCCAGAGTTCACAGTAATCCAGCTGTGACTACAGCCCCAGGGTTAAAATACCCTTTTGTGGCCTCCATGGACACTGCATTCACATACACAGCTATACATACACATGAACAATAAACTGATTTTCGTTTATTTTTTATTAATTATTTATTTACTTTACGTCCTGATTGCAGCTTCCCTCTCTCATCTCCTTCCAGTTCCTTATTATACCCTCCCCTACCCCTTCCTTCTTTTCTCCTCAGAGAAGGGGAGGTCTCCCATAGACCTCAACCAGTCTGGGCATATCAAGTTGCAGTACGACAAGGAGTATCTTCCCCTATTGAAGCTAGACAAGGTATCCAAGTTAGATGAAAGAGATCCAAAGGCAGGCAACAGAGTCAGAGTCAGTTCCAGCTTTAGGATTCCCACATGAAGACCAAAGTTGCACATCTGTTACACATGTGTAGAGGGGCCTACATCAGTCCCATGCATGCTCTCTGGTTAGTGAGCCCCTAGAGGCTCATTCTGTAAGTTTATTCTATAGGTTTTCTTGTGGTGTTCTTGTCCCTCCCCCTCAGCTCGTCCAATCCTTCCTCCCCTTCTTTCACAGGATTCCCCAAGCTCTGCTAAATGTTTGTCTGTGGGGCTCTGCTTCTGTTTCCATCCCATTGCTGGGTGGAGCCTCTCTGATGACAGTTGTGCTAGGCTTTTATCTGCAAAGATAGCAGAAAATCATTAACAATGTCAGGGTGGACTTCCTCTCACAGCATGGGTCTCAAGCTGGATCAGTCATTGGCTGGCCATTTCCTTAGCTTCTGCTCCTTCTTTACCCTTATAAATCTTGTAAGCAGGACATATTGTAGGTTGGAAGTTTTGTGGCTGGGTTGGTGTTCAAATCCTTTCATTGGAAGATTTTCCTGGTTCCAGGAGATGGCCTGTTCAGGCTCCATATCTACCCCTGCTAGGAGGCTTACCTAGGGTAATTACTCATAGATTTTTGAGAGTTTCCATTGACCTAGATTTTTAGCTCACCCCAGAGATGTCCCCCCCCCACCGACCATATCCAATTGCCTCTCTTAAAATCTACAAAGGTTTGTTTGAGATACTTTATAGAAAGACTTAAGGAATAGATTGAATGTTATATTTCTAAGTTAAAAAGATCAATACTCAGAAAGTATAAATTATTTCCAAATTAATTAAAATTTCCATATTTGAAACCAACAGATTGATGTATAGAGCCAGGCAACATTATTCTACTGTATATACAGAAAAAAGAGTGTTCTAGAATTGTCAGTACAATTTCAAGAAAAAAAATCACAAGGAACTTAGGTCATCAAGATTTACTACTAAAACACAGTAGTTAAAGTACATCTAAATAAGGTGGTTATAGTTTATGGAAAATCTAAATTCATGCTTGAAAAATAGTGAGTCTGCAAACATACCCATGTACATTTGAAAGTGTATCAAACTGTAAAAATAAAAATAGCCTTGTTTCACAACATTAATAAAAGTAAGTGTATAGATTTGGGTGCCTGAGTAGAATTATAAGCTCTGGGTTCAATACCCAGGACCATGGAAAGTGAAAAAGCAGTGGATCATGACTATTGTCACAGCATAGAAAACATCTTAGAAGAGGTAGGTCAGGTCTCTGTATCAGCAAAGATGAAATATTAATAATCACCATTATATTGGGACTGGAGAAAGGGCTCAGCAATTAAGAGTGTGTCTCACTCTTACAGAGAGTCTTAGTTTGATTCCCATCTCTCCTCTTATGTTGGATGGCTCATAACCACCTGAAATTCCAGCTCCAGAGGATATGACGCCCTCTTTTGGTCTCTGTGGACACTACAGTCATGTGCACATACTCACATGTGCATATGGCATACATATAATTAAAAAGAATAAGGCCAAATCTTTAAAAATTACAATTATAAAATCTGAAATACATCATTACGTTGTAAAATATAACACAATTAAAATATAGTATACATTAACAAAATAAAAACAAATGCATATTGTTATGTTAGATCTTAGCTTTTCTATTTCTTCCCAAATAAGTTATATACTTAATACAATCCAAATCAAAACACCAGGATTTTGAGGGGGAGGGAATTAACATCTTGGTTTAAATTTTAAAGAAGCATTGAAGGCCTAAATATAGTAGAGGCAAGTTTTAAGAAAAAGATAGATGTCTTATTCTATCGGTTATCAAAGGGATCACAAAGTTACAACAATTAAGACTGTAGAGATAGCTCATAGGTGGGAAAACACGCAATAAGAGGAGGAGAGAGCAAGAACGAGAGTGAGAGCAAGAGAATATGTGTCTTGGATTCATAAGAGAAGTCACACTACAGAGAGATCCCTTCAATAAACACTGCTGGGTCAGTGGGACAGCAAAAGATGGGAAAGGTGACTTGGTCTTGACCTCACCCCATCCCACCCATGTAAAATAGTCTATTCTAGATAGACTGTTCATCTAAATTAAAAGAAAAATAAAAAAGCCCTAGACATAAATCAGACTATTCTTCTCACCTTAGGGTAGAAAAGACTTCTTAAACCAGATTTGAACAGCACCAGTGTCAAAGAGGATTAATACATGAAACTGTCTTCAAGGCAAAATGTCTTGCTTATTAAAAGACAGGAGAGATGGCTCAGCACGTAAGGACATAGCTGCTCTTACAGAGGGTCTAAGTTCAATTTCCAGCACCTACATCAGGCCGTTCAGAACTGCCTATAAACCCAGCTTAGAGGCATACATACATATATATGTATGTGTATGTGTATGTGTATATATATACATGTGTGTTAGAAATAGATTAGTCTTTTTCTTTGACTGTTGTGTCAATGTTTTCTATGATATCTTATTCTGCACCTGACATTCTCTCTTTTATCACTTGTATTCTGTTGGTGATGTTTGCTTCTATGACTCTTGATTTCTTTCCTAGGTTTTCTATCTCCAGGGTTGTCTCCCTTTGTGATTGCTTTATTGTTTCTATTTCTATTTTTAGATCCTGGATGGTTTTGTTCAGTTCCTTCACCTGTCTGGTTGTGTTTTCCTGTAATTCTTTAAGAGATTTTTGTGTTTCCTCTTTAAGGTCTTCTACCTGTTTACCTGTGTTCTCTTGTATTTCTTTAAGGGAGTTATTTATGTCCTTCTTAAAGTCCTCTATCATCATCATTAGATGTGATTTTAAATCACAGTCTTGCTTTTCTGGTGTGTTGGGGTATCCAGGGCTTGCTGTGGTGAGAGAACTGGGTTCTGATGATGCCAAGTAGCCTTGGTTTCTGTTGCTTATGTTCTTGCCCTTGCCTCTCGACATCTGGTTATCTCTGGTGCTAGCTGGTTTTGCTGTCTCTGACTGTGTCTTGTCCCTTCTGCAAGCCTGTGTGCCAGCACTTCTTCAAGGCCAGATCTCTCTCAGAGGAATTTGGGCATGGACATCTGTGGCACAGAGTCAGCTCTGGGGCCCAGATGGAATCCGGGAGGGTCCTGTCCCAGGCTGCTCCTCAGTTCCTGTGCCCTGAGGGTTCTGGACAGGTCCCTTGGAGCAGAAGTGGTGGTCTCACAGGTGTGTCAGCACTCCTCGGAGACCAGCTCTCTCCTGGCAGTATTTTGGGTATGGAGAGCCATGGCACAGGGTCAGCTCAACACACAGAAGGAAACTGGAAGGACATATTAGTCTTTTTCAAAGGCATTATAAGTGAAGCACAGATCACAGATAGGGAAAGTATGTTTTTGTAACACAAATAGCAAAAAAGGCAACTTGTTTCCCTGTGATAAGCAGCCACAAAAGAATACAAAACGACTGTGCTGGCCATTCCTATCTTATCAAATTCACCTCCTACACTGTAATTTTGTACCTGGATACTGACAGTTTCTGCTTTCCCAGACGGGTCTATGTTGGGCTCTGTCAGCAGGGGCCTCTGAAGGAGACCCTGAGGCCGAATGAGAACTGAAGATAGCTCAGGAGTGGAAACTGAGTTTCTACAACTTTCCATGAGAGCACAAAACTCTCATGGCTCACTGCCAGTCATAACAGACTTTGGGTTTTGGGAGTTGGTCTGGCTATATAGCCCAGGCTAGCCTTGAATGTGGAATCCTCTTGCCTCAGCCTTCTGAGTGCTGGGATTCCAGGTCTAAGACACCAGGGCCTGGGTTGTATGATTTTTATGTGAGTTCAAAGTCACAGAGATCCTCCTGCCTCTGCCTCCTCAGTGCTGACATTAAAGGCATGCCACACTATGGTGGGCTGCTATGCTACTTTTGACTTGAATTAATCCATATTTACTTTTTACAAAATTTCCATTTGAAAAAGGAAATCTAATACTGTAGTTGAGACCTGCATGTGTGTGTCACACACACACACACACACACACACACACACACACACACACGGAAGCTTTTCAAGAATGGAACTTTGAATTCAAATAAACATCACAGTTTCTAACTGTTTAGGAGCCACATGTGTTCAGTGGCTCTGGGTTGAATAAAGTAGAGCACAGCCAGCCCTTCCTGTGGTTGGAATTTGTTTCTGGGTATTCTAGGCCAGGAGCTTGCAGTGGGGCGAGTTGGTGCCCCTAGCTCCACAGTGGGAACACTGCTCTTCATGGCATGTTATATGTATATGAGATCCACCCCTCCAGGACAGATGAGGGCCAGAAATCTACACACTTCTGAAATGGCAGCTGGCCACATGGCATTTACCCAGCAGCTTCAGTGGTCAGCCAAGAGTGAGCCAGGGTCCTTGCAGGGGTAAACAGTCTTCCTCAAGGGCTGCATTCTGGAAGATGAGCTTTGACCTTGGGATAAAACCAATAGGTGACCTAAACTATGATTCTATAGCCTGGTGGCTTTGGAGCAGGTGGGATCAGCAGCTGTTCCTGTCAGTGACCCATTCCCCATGCTCCCCTCTCCTCTCTACAGTGCATGCTTCCATCAGAGTCTTAGGTGTGTATTAGTTTTAGGTACTATGCTTCCAATCAAAGTATTGCCATTTTAGAACACTTGAAATGTGGTGCACTAGTATGTGCTAAATCCAAGCCATGGATACAACCAAATAAAACGCTCCTCTGACAAGAGTTCTAAAACAATGGTTTGTGACACAACTGCATACCATGCCCCTTGGGAAATCTGTAAAGCTATGATGCCTGGCACCTATTCCGGAGGTTCTGATTTAATTTGTCTATGGTATGGTCTCAACAGCAGGATGTTAAAAGTGTGGTCTCACACAATGTGATCCGTGTGTGCCGCCTGTGGGTGCTGCACCCACTTAGAAAGCTCGGTGATCCTGGGTATGTTAACTGAGTCTCAGGAGTGCGAGTTGTGTTCATTACTTCTGTGTTCCTGTGTGCTGACCGAGTGATCCTGTGAGGCGTGTGTGGTATAGTTAAGTCCTTCCTCTCCCAGATTCTGTGCTGCTCCTCATTTCTCTTTTAATAACTGTCAAGTCTGATATCTCAGACCTCAGGACTCTACTAGACATGCCTCTGTGAGCTCTTCAATCCATTGTCTGTCCATTGTCCTTTTCCCTCTGTCCAGTCTCCCCTCTCCATGGCTGTGTATCAAATATCTCCACAGGGCCTTGTTTGGATTCTAAGATTTGGGTTTTGTACTTTGTCCTAACCCTTTACTTATCTATGTGGCTATCAGGCTCAGCTTCTTCACACTCACATATTGACTTCTCAGTGTGGTTTCCCATCCTGTCTTCCTTACTATCCTCTGTTTTTGGTGTTATAGCTCCTTCCTTGTTTATGATTGACTAGCCACCCATCCCCTCTGCCCAGGATGTCCATCTGCTTTGTTCTCTGATACAAGTCTCCTGGGAGGTATTTAAGCCATGGAATGAGGCTTTTCTTCTCTGAGTTCTTCTCAGATCATTGCATTAGTTGCAACAAGCACACTTGCATTGTTACAAAGCTACATTGTCCATTTGTCTCATTCATGAGACATCACATGTTGTCCTTGTTTCTCTACCGTAAGTCAAAGAATCATGAAGCCTTAGCTAGATGCAGTCAAAGTAAAATTTCTTCTTTATAAATTATCCAGTCTTAGCCATTCTGCTGTAGCAACTAAAAACAGGCAGAAGTGGGTACTGTCTAATGTCTCATCATTTGGGGAAGCACACACACACACATATGTATATACATACACACACACACACACACACACACACACACACACACACATATATATATATACATATATATACACACACACATATATACATGTATATATGTGTACATACATACATATGCCAGTATAGCCCTGGCTGTCCTGGAACTCACTCTGTAGACCAGGCTGGCCTCAAACTTAGAAATCCTCCTGTCTCTAAATGTACACATTTGAATGCAAGAACACTGCTAGACAATGCTCACCAGCTTTCTAATAGTTTAGCCTGAGTAATATTTACACACTAAGAGGTCTCAGTTACTTGCCGTCCTGTCTAATTTTATTGCCCACTGGCCAAAAAACAAAACAAAACAAATCATGGTTCATTTAGGGATATCTTGGAAGAACAGAAAGGTTCTTCCTCTTTTTACCCCTGTGACACAGATAATGTGGGAATCAGGGAGTGAGAGCAGAAAGGGGGCAACCAGAAATGAAGTTTGAGGGGAATAAGAGGCAGTAAGAATGAGGAGGGCACTGAAGGAGAGATGCTCAGTGGAGGGAGAGCATATATACATATGCTCAGGCATATGTATATATGTATGCATATATACATGTTATATATATGTATATGTATATGTGTGTGTATGCATATATATATATATATATATATATATATAGAGAGAGAGAGAGAGAGAGAGAGAGAGTAATATCTGCTGAGCAATATCTGATGAGGACTCATTCAAGCACATTTGTGAATAGAGTTGTTGATGAGCTTAAGTATTTGACTTCCCCCATCAAGTATCATCCAGAATGACAGCAGGACATTTGGTCAGTGGGAGTGCTGGGCCAACACCTTCCCTGGAGATCTATAAACAGAGAGTCAGAAGCAGAGTTTTGCTGTTGGCTTCAGCAAACAGAGGAAGGCAACCAGAAAACTTTGATATTTTCCTGCTGACTGTCTCCTGGCATCCTTTCCAGTCCTTTCCAACTGCCTTGTGACTGAAGGGATTGTGATCTCATGGCAACCCATCTTCCAGTTTCATCTGAGCCATGGATAGCTAGGTAGATGTAGAGATGGGATGAGGGGAGGCAGCCTACATTGTTCTGAGAATGTTCTTAGTTTGGTCATCTTCTTGTTTTAACTTTAATAATGTGTCTTCTCAAAAGATACCTATGAAAAGACTATATTATTTAAGAAGAAGAGACCATAACAGTTATACCACACTAAAAAACCACTGCATTATTTTCTATGTGCTTTCAATTAAGCCCAGAGGGGAAAATGAACTCTGTAGAATCAGGTGAATGACCTGTGACAGAGCAGACATGAGAGGCGACTCCCCCGCAATGATGAGAAATCTGTAAAGAAACAAGTGGATCCATAGCACAAGTGAGCATGGCAAAACTGTCACAGAGAAAACCAAGCCCACAGGAGGACAAGCCCCAAAGTCTCTTGCATGAAGCAGCTTGCCTTTCAGGCCAGAATAGAAAATCCAAGATTCAGATTGCACACATGAAGGGACAGAATTCCAAAGAGTCTCTCAAACATGAAATATTCAAGCATGCATTCTTTTTAAAATTTTCTTTCCATTGTTTTAAGAATTTCATACATGAGTACTATATTATATCATTTCTTTCCTCCTCTCTAACTCCCACATTTGCCCTACTCTCTCAAAAGGTAGTGACCTCTTCTGGTTCAATTGTTATAGCTCTACATAGGTAGATATATGAAGTACTCATTCTTCATAATTAAAATAAAAGAGTTGAGATATAAGGAGAAATGAGGAATAGAAAAATATATACTATTGAAATATAGTATATATTTTATAATGTATATATTAGAAGTATATATGTATTATATATGTAGAAATATAGTATATAATATATAATATAGTATATAATATATAATGTTATATATAATATAATATAATATAATATAATATAATACACCCTGCTTCTTTACAAAAGACCAGAAGCACTCCATTTTCTTCTCTCTCTCTCTCTCTCTCTCTCTCTCTCTCTCTCTCTCTCTCTCTATCTTTCTCTCTCTTCCTGTGAGGTATTTTCTTAATTAGTAATTGATGTAGGAGAGCCCAGTTCCTGGGCTGATGGTCCTGGGTTCTATAAGAAAGTAGGGCTTGGCAGTGGTGGCGAATGCCTTTAATCCCAGTACTTGGGAGGCAAAGGCAGGCAGACTTCTGAGTTCGAGGCCAGCTTGGTCTACCGAGTGAGTACCAGGACAGCCAGGGCTAAACAGAGAAACCCTGTCTTGAACCTTCCTTCCCAAAAAAAAAAAAAAAAAAGTAGGCTGAGCAAGACAGGGGAAGAAAAGCAGCAAGCAGCACCCCTCCATCACCTCTGCATTAGTTCCTCCAGGATCCTGTGCTGTTTGTGTCATGTCATGATTTCCTTTGATAATGAACTGTGATATGGAAGTGTAAACAAATAAACTGTTTCCTCCCAAAGATAATTTTTGTCATGGTGTCTCACTACATTAATAGAAATCCTAACTAAGACAACACTCATATACAGGCACACAAATACATAAATAAATAAATATTTATTAAAAATAAATAAATTAAAACTCCCAAAGCACAGGGTAAGCAGACATGAAAACAGTGTGAAAGAATAATCCACACTCCCCCATAGTTCTAGATTCAGCATGTTGAGTAAAATGGGAGACTGACAAAAGTCAGAGATATGACCATTTCAGTTCTCTTAAACCGACTAAAGAAATACTATGGATTTGATGGCAAACCTCAGCTGCTCTCAGAATGAATAAATTTTGGGGGAAAAAGACAACTGCAAATGCCACAAGAGAAGGAGAAAGAAAGAAGTGTCTGCTGCATTCTGTATAGTGAGTTCCTGGATAGCTGACTGGGGCAGTGAACAGATCAAGAAAGACACAGAAAGAACAGACAGATACATGGACAGAAAAGCTAGAAGCAGGTGATCTGTGACTCTAGGAGAGAGGCACCTGCTACACAGCAAGCCAAAATATCAGCACATTTAGTCTATACCTCCCAGGAAGAGGGCTAGGTAGTCTCTGAAGGAGGTGCCTACCTGTAGGCAGGTACTTTCAGGCTGCAGTTATCCTGGAGGAGAAGCTGCAGTTGGTAGTTTTAGGAATACATGGATCAATCACTCATAAACCCTTGTGCATGCTGTCAACAGTTATACTCAGACTAGAGGGAAGTTTTGCTGTCCCTCTGAGCCTCACCATAGAGAAGGCTTGGCCACTTCCATAGGACTGGGGCACTGACGTCCTTGACACATCTTTGCAGATGGCAAACAGCAATCTACTCACTCAGATCTTCATCCTCTTTTTACACTTCCATCTAAGGCTTCCTCCTCTCTCCACAAGTCATCAGAAAACAAAGAATAGAGCAAAAGGATAGCAACCACTACTCTGGAACAGAACCAATCAATAGCAAAGCTAGAGGTTGGAAGATGGGAAACATCTTAAAATATGTCTTAATGTGTAGTTTCTGTGTATACATTTATATTTTGCAAAAGCAAAGGTGTTATGCCACAATAAGGAAATCTCATGGTTTTTAAACAGGCTTTTAAAAATTCACTTTTGAGAATTTCATACATCTTTGATCATATTCATTTCTTTTCCAAACTCTTCTCAGATCTACTCTCTTCTCTAGCCACCCAACTTTTCTTTTTAAGAAAAAGGAATTTCTAAAGTCCATTTTTCAGAAATCAGAAAATGTGTGGTAATATGTAAGAAGTATACTCTTCTGGTGCATCTAACTAGTGATTACGTAAAAAAAAATAAATGTTATGATTTTTAAATTTTTCAGGGCACATTGAGTAGAAGTAAAATATTAGACTATGATAGCATGTATAAATGACAGGTTGTAAAACAGTCTGGGGTAACTTGCAAAAGTAATATTGAGTAGCTAACAAATTTAGAAAGATGAGAACAACCACTTACACTTGAAGATATATGAAAACAGATGTATAAATAAAGAACTGCAGAAGCAAAACATAAAATTCAATAAAATAATTAGAGTTCATTATAACAACTTTTACAATAAATGTAAATGAGTTAAACTTTCTGGAGAAAGTTCAGTGGAGAGAGTTGCTACAGATGAGGTAGAAATAGCAAGATAAGAAGAGTAAGAAGTAGAGCCTTAAGGTGAAGTGTAGTATAGTGATTTCCTGGTACAAGATAAAGCTTGCTGTATTGACTGTTGACACTTCCTTTCATAAAAAATTTCTCTGGAGCTTGTGATGTTATTTGGCAGTATTTTATCCTCAGCAAATCTTTCAAGATTGGACTCAAGCCTACCTGGGACTTTGTCTACCAAGTATATATTGTACTCATACTGTTTCCTGCCATGTCAACAGCAGTCAAAACATCTATCTTTCTCAACATGGATTCCACCTCAGAAAATAATTTTAACTTAAGATCTAGAATTTAATCCATGTTACTATTCAAATAACAAATTCAAATTCAGTTCATCTTTTTATTGTTGAGTAGTATTCTATTACATTGATATACTAAAATGTATTCGTCTATCTAATGAGTTTTAGAAACTGGTTTCTTTCTTCCTTTTTCTTTTTTTCTTTCCTTCCATTCTTTCTTTCTTCCTTCCTCTCCTTCTTTCTTTCTTTCCTTCTTTCTTTCTTTCTTTCTTTCTTTCTTTCTTTCTTTTTTCCTTTCTTTTTATTTTGTGCTTTTATAAAGACCACAGGACTAGAGTTGGTGAAATGGCTCAGTGGGTAAAAGAACTTGCTGAGTAAACCTCATGACATAAATTCAATCCCTGGGCCCCATGGTGGAAGGATATGTATATATACATATATATACACACACATATATATATGTACCTGACTCACTCAAACATATATGCATATGTCATACGCACACACAGTAATATTAAATTAAAATGTAGAAAGATTGCAAGTGTTAACATTCAGAAACATGCCTTTTGGTAGACAGGAACACAAAGTTTTTGGAAGGAAATTTTCTTTCTATCTATCTATCTATCTATCTATCTATCTATACCTATATATTTATGTTATAGTTTCTAAGATATAAATACTTTGCTTTAATAGATATTTCGAAATAATCTGACAAAAGGATTTCATCAATGTATGTCTCATTAGCAGTTTTACAGAATTCTAGCTGAACTACATTTGGCCAAACATTAGGTAATGTGAGTATTTTCAATCTTAAGCCTTGTTAGGCTTGTTGGGTCAGCTGTAATCCTAGCACTTAGAAGTTAAAGCAAGAGTATTGCTTTACGTTCAAGGCCAGTCTGGGAATTATATTGTCCTAAATTGAGACAAAGTAAAGTGAAACAAAAAAGAGAAATGTGTTTCAGTAGGTTTGTTAAAATTTGATTTTATATTTTTGCTCTTCATCAATGTATGTTCTCCCTGCCCCCCTCTTCCCTTTTTTTTTTTTTTTTTTTTTTTTTTTTTCTGGAATGTGGTCTTGCTATGCAGCCCATGCTTTACAGCCATGGCCTTGAATTTATAACTCTCTTGCTTTAGCCCACTGAGACTGGAATTGCAGGAGTGAGTTACCACACACAGCTCCATTTTTTTTATGCTTAATGACACTGAAACTTTGTTCCTTTTAAAAAAAAATCTTCTATGAGGCTCAGATTTCACCCTCATATTTCTAGTGGATTATCTGAATTTTTTTTAAGTGATTATAAGGTCCTCTCTACACTTTAAGCTTGAAATTATTGTTGAATATTTGTGTTGAGAATGTCTCTACTGGCTGTGTGGCCCATGGCTTTCCCCACCTAAATACTGCCTTTGATAGGCCATAACACCAAGTTCTAATAACATTCAATGTTTAATATGTTAATTATTTCCTTAGTAAGAGTGAGTACAGTTTTGGTCTTGTTAAATAAATGCAAAGATAATCAGAATATTCTGGTTGTGTTGTTATTGATGTTCCAGAAACCTGAATTATTCTGATTATCATATTTAGCTCAATGATAGAGCTTTAATTAGTTTTTGTGTCTTGCATGAGCTTACCACTCAGAGGCACTGGGAAGTGTTAGATGTATTCTCACACTGAGCCAACAGGGGAAAGTACCTACATAGAGTTAACAGGAGGAAGAGATGCCTACACAGAGCCAACAGGATGGGACAATGCCAATACAGTCTACAGGGTGGGGAGATGTCACATAGAGGCAACAGGAGGGTTAGGTGCTTCTGTAGTGCCAACAGGGTGGGGAGAGACGTCACATCAATTCATTCTAAGGCACTGGTTCACCATTGTGGAGCTTGAGAAGACCAATGACCCGCAATCACAACCTGAACACTCAGGAGAACACATGGTCCAGCCTCTTTTTTGGTCTAGAAGTTGAGAACTGATAAAGACCGTGGCTGAGTTCCAGGAGAGAAGTCCGTCAAAGAGTGTTTCAGTTGGAGTTTGAAGACAGCAAAAGTTGTGTGTATGTAACACACACACACACACACACACACACACACACTCACACACAGACATTAGCATAAAAAACAACAACCCAGTGGATTCTGTGCAACTTTTCTTCTTTATATTTGTTTGTAAATACAGTGGATGAAGTTGACTATAACCAAGTTATATGTAGTCTTTATTATATAAAATATTTCAAATTTTGCTAAGGCAATAACTGTATACAATTGAAGAGTAAATTTCTGCTTCAGCCTTTCGTTCTCTCCTATTCCAGTTTTTTTTTTAAGCAAGAGACTTTCATGATTTTATTTCTAATTAATGCTAATATTGACTTTCCTGCATTTATACATATTATAAGCTGTCGTTTTCATTACTCTTTTGTTGCACTGACAAAAGCAACTTACTTTAGTTTAGTTTATAGTTTTACCAGACTTTATTTTAGTTTACAGTTCCAGAGGAAGAGTTCAACATAGAGTAGGCATGGCATGGCATGGCATGGCAGCAGGATCAGGAAGCTGGTAGGAAGGTTGTTCATATGTTTAGCTATATACTGGAAGTAGAGAGAATGAACAGGAAGTTGGGTGGGTCTATAAATCCTGAAAGCCCACCCCTAATGACGCACTTCTGCTACCAAGGCTCCACCTCCTAATGGTTCAGTACCCTCCCTAAATAGCACCAAGTGTAAGCAAGTGTTCAAAGACACGAGCTTATAGGGAACACTTCTCATACAAATCACAAAGAATGATCTATTTGATTTCTTATTCTGTTATTACATTTTTGTTTTTGCAAATCCTCTAATTTCCCTCCTCTATCTGCTGGCTACAACCACATCACAGCTCCTGGCTAAATGGTAATGGATATTTATACTAAAATGACCATATTGTTTTCTGCCCAGCCAAACAGTATACTCTGTGCCTTTGCCATGGACCACTGCTGAGCTTTTTAACATACTTCCTGTTCTCAGCATAGGAAATATATCTCTTAGGGTTGGAGAGATGACTCCACAGTGCTTTGATCAGCATGAGTGCCATGTTATGTATTCTTTGGATGGATGACTACCTGAACAGATTCATGGTGCTTCTTAGCCTTCTATCGCAACAACAAACAACTGAGGTAAGTCTCCTTTTATCAAGAAAAGTTTCCTTTTTTTCCTTTTAAAGCTGACTTTCATTTTTCCCTTTATTGAAATAAAGGTTTTCAGCTTATTATTTTGGAGACTCTAATTTATGATTGACTGGTTTCCTTCCTCTGTGCTTATGGAGGAACATCATGATAAGCAAAGCCATCTCACAGATACCTAGAAAGAGAAAGAAAAAAATCAAGGGCTGTGTCCCATCAGCTTCTTCAAGAGCACACTCCCAGTGATTTAAGACCCCCTACAAGGCCCCACCTCTTAAAGGTTTTGCCAGTTCCCAACTGTTCAAAGCCAGTCTGTGCTACATAGTGAGCTTGTAGCCAACCTGAAGTACATTATGAGACCATAACTCAAAACAACCAAAAATACAAAGAAATAAGTCTTTCAGTAGCCTTTTATTGAAGTTTAATTTTGTTTCTCTTCTCCCTCTACTCCTTTCCTCCTCCTTTCCTCCCATCCACTCCCTTCTCTTAAACTCCCTCATTTCCACTCCCCTCCCAAATTCCCCCTTCTTCTCCTTTCTTCTCTTACATCACATGCATACTTACGGTACAAATTGTAGAAAACAATGTCCTTTCTTTCATTATTTTTTTCTTGGATTATGTGTTGATTATATTTTATTTGTAGAGTGTTTTGACTGACTGTATGCATACACACCATTTCTGTATAGTGCCTTTGGAGGTTGAAAGAGGGTGTTGGATCCCCTGGGACTTGACTTACAGACAGTTGTGAGCCACCATGTGGTGTGGAGAACTGAACCCAGGTCTTTTGAAAGAACAACCAGTGCTCTTAAACACTGAGTCATCTCTGTAGCCTTAGATTTTTGAAACCTACTTTAAGGGTTCTCAAATGCCTTGATCCTCTTTCTAGCCCAAATGTAGGGGAGAAACGATGGTAAATAGGACAGGGGGATGTGGACCTGTTTAGAAGTAGTTCTCTGAGGTGATTCCAATCTCAGTTTTTCAGGATACCAGAAGACCATCAGTTCTGGAGTGTCAGGATACCAAACATGAATCAGCAACAGTGGCACAATCCAGCAGAAACAGTCAGGTTCGGTCAAATCTGCAAGAGTCAGTAGGAGGGACCAGAACCAGTCAGGATGCCTGGAGAAGTTCTCTGACATGGCTTTCTCAATGAAGTGAAGGTCAGCAAAGACCTGAGACCAACAGAGTGTTATAAGGCTAGCTATGCAAGTGCCCTGTCACTGTCCCTTGAGTCCTATTTATACTCTGCAAACATCACATATCCTCCTACAGGTCTTGTCTCAACAAAACACCAAGTGAGTCTTCATCATAAGACACTAACAGAATCTTCCACTTCTCATCTCTCCTGACTTAATGTTATTTTTTATGATCTTCCTGTATTTTCCCCCTGGCGATTAGATGTAGACTCCTTACATGGATCCACCTTCTTCTCTCTCCTGTTAGTTGTTCGTTTCTTGCTGTTAGTCTATGTTTCTCTTTCACGACTACTCTAGGTTCTTTTCAGTTTCCTTTTATTTGGGTACCCCTTCTTTGGTCTCTGTCATTCACATCTCACCTTTTCTTTTTGGGGGACATGCATTTTTGCTGTACACTTGGATTTAAGATCATGATGGCAACCTCCTTGGGAGCTCCATGGGGCACACCAGCTCTACCGGTGGCACAGTAGAGAAAACGCATTTCGTTGTTATTGTTGCTGTTGTTGTTATTGCTGCTGCTGCTATTGATCAGCCCTTTACTAGCAGGGTCTGTCAGCCTTTTTATTTGTGGCTGTTGGATTTCCACACCAGAGAATCCTCCCATGTCCCACATGGTCACAGGGTTGAACCCACTCACTAAAACTGTGGAAATAGGACAAGGGGACAGGTGTTGGGGTGACCATTCTGGTTTTGTACTCAGTTGCTCCCCATTCTCCAATTTAGCACTGTCTCCTCCAGCTGTACATACTCCCCCTACCATCTGGAGCCCCTGCTTTCTAAAGACAATAAAGTTCCAGTCCCCACAGAGACAGAACGGGCCACATGTGGAAGCCACAGAGATTGAAAGAGGCAAGGGGCTGGCACCTCACAGCTCAGGACACATGTGCAACCCAGTGGCTGTCGCCTGAGAGCCCAGCCCTGCTCTGTGTCCTGTGGGGAAAATTAATTTGTTTTTCACTGGCGTCCTCTCTGTTGGCACAAAGCCTTCCATTTCCTTGGCCCATCTCACTCATTACCTTTGCTCTGTCTCCCATTTTTAAGATTTCACCTTCATCTGCAAATACTGCTGACACATCTCTATTTATCCTCAGCACCTTTACGTGCAATCGTTATTTGGGTTATTTTACTATTGCAGCAATAACATTTTGAGAGAATGGAAAAAAGCACATAAGAAATTGAATCCATGTACTCATAGATATTTCTTAATATATATAAATTTCCTTCTTTCCGTACACATAGACACACAAAATTAGGTTCAAAATAAGCAGAACATACTTACAAATCTTATATGTTCACAAGGGTGGACACAAAGAAAGTCTACACAGATTGTAAAATGTGAGGCCACAGGCCCATACTGTATGACTAAATCACTGTGCTATAACCTATAGTGAGTGAGGGGCCTGTCTGTCCCTTGGCATCCTCTTGACTGCTGCAGCAGGTACTTTTCTGTTGCCTTGAGAAAGTACCCAGGCAAATGCAGCCGAGGGAAGAAAGGATGCCTTTTAGTTTATGGTTCTAGAAGGCTAGAGCCCACCAAGGCAGGGAAGGAACACAAGAAGCACGTTAGCTCTACCACAACAGAGTCCCCACTGGACACTGCAGAGATTTCAACAGGAGGAGACTAAATGGAGTTTTAAAAATTTAACTAACTGCTCAAATTCCTGATGCATAAGAGCAAAGTAACATGACAAACCAAGATAATGTGTCTCCTCCCTAAACTACCAGTCTCAGAAGAAACAATTCAATGGCAGAGACTTCAATAAAATCCAAAATAATAATAATAAGCATGTTTTCAAAAACTAGAGAGAATACAAATAATCTGCTGAACAAATTCCAAGAGAATACAAACAGCTGAGTAGACAAGGGAGATGATACAGTTGAAGGAAATAGGATTTGGTAAAGACATAGAAGGAATGAAGGAACAGAAGATTGCAACGATTCTGGGTATTGACAATGGGATGGATTGGGGGAGGACAGGCTATCATGGCTTTAAAAGCACAGTAGGCACAAGTAAATCATTCACTTATGGTAACACCTTTAAAAAGTGTATACATGGGACATAAATATCTTTGGAACACCATGATAAGACTAAATTGCTGGATTATACATAAGGGAGGATGAAGAGAAGGAGGGGTGAGGAGAAGAAGGAAGGAGCAGAGGAGAAGGGGAAGGAAGTGGAGGAGAAAGAAGAAGGAAAAAAGGAGGAAGAATCTTATGCCAAATGCAGAGAAACTATTTTCAATATAATCATAACAGAAAAGTTTTCCAAATCTAGGGAAAGGGGACAATCTAGGTCTAAGAGGCGTGTGGAATGCTAATGGGCAGGACGCAGAAAAGAAACTCATCATATCATATTGTGATCAAAATACTAAATACACTGAGCAAAGAAAGGCAGGCCCATCAGAATGGCAGCTGATTTTTCTGCAGAGACTTTCAAAGCAAAGAGGTCATAAAATAAAATCGCTCAAGTTCTGAGAGCAGTCAGCTGTCAACACAGACCCATAGCTGATGGAGAAAGAGGAAGGCTCCATGATAAAATTTGAAGAAAGGAATTTGTGACCCCAAAAACCACTCTGGGCCAGGGGGTGGTGGCTCACACGTTTAATCCCAGCACTTGGGAGGCAGAGGCAGGTGGATTTCTGAGTTTGAGGCCAGCCTGGTCTACAGAGTGAGTTCCAGGACAGCCATGGCTACACAGAGAAACCCTGTCTTGAAAAAACAAAACAAAAAAAAAACAACCAACCAAACAAACAAAAATCACTCTGCAGAGGACGATGGAAGGGATTCTTTGAGTGGAAAGCACTGGTAGACATGATCAAGAGACTGGAGTAGAAGTTAAGTCAGTGTGGATGAATTAGGAATAAACACTATACAATAATGTCATCCAGAATGACCAGCATCAAGGAAACAGGCAGCATCCAATACTGGAGAGGATGTGGAAGAAAGGAACCCTTACTTGTTGCTTAAGGAATTGTTTATGCACAAATTATAGAAAATAGCACGGGGTTTTCTTTAGAGGAAATCCTTAAGTTTTAAAAAATCTTTAGTTTGAGTTACCATAGTGCCATTTCCAGCCTTATTCCCAAAGGACTTGGTATCTTACAACAGAGATACTTACTCCTCCATGTTTATTGCTGCTCTGTCTGCTACAGCAAGGAATTAGAACCCATGTAGATGCTACTCTCAAAATAATAATTTAAAACAATTCCTGGGGAATTTTTATTAACTTTAAATGCCATTCTTTTCAAAAATTTTCTTGGTTGTTGTTATTTGATCTATGTTGAAAATGCTTGTGTTTATATGTGCTTGTGTGTTTGAATTTTCTGTATTATTCCTTCTATTATCCTGTGAAGAGAGGATTTTTTTTGGCTCCACCTCAAAGATGCACATCCTTCTTACTCTCCTGTGAGTTCACCAAATAGAACATGTTGAGTTAGCAGCAAGTACTGAGGAAGAAGACATTTTGAGCAGATGTGGTATCTGCTATTCCAGAGATCAGAGTTAAAAGAACAAGGACAGAGGAAGCCAGCACCAACAGAGGTGGTAGGCCTTGAAGATTTCACAGCTATGAAGACTGAGCCCTGACTTGCCTCTCAGGACACATCAGGCCTTGGAAGTGGAATCTCCAAACTTCAAGGCCTGCTAATGGTAGGAGAAAGAATTGCTTAATGACCCAGATGTCTCTTGTTTTCATGTTAGACACATCAGGAGACAGGAGAGCTGATGCCTAAGAGCTTGCATATGAACCTGTACAGGGGGAAGAGAAGACCTTCTATGGAGGATAACAAGATGTAAAAGGGAGGGTCGTGTCCTTGTGGGAGATTAGAAGTTGCCAAGGCTGGTGCACACCTTTACTCTTACACTTGGGGAACATGGGCAGGTATATCTCTGTGAGTTAAAAGCTAGTCTGGTCTATATGGAGAAATCCTTGCCAGTTAGGACTACACTATAAGATTTTTTTCTCAAAGAAAAAGAGGAGAGGAGAGGAGATGGGAGGAGCGGGAAAGGAGGACAGGAGGAGGAAGAGGAGATGGAGGAGGAGGAGGAAGAGGAAGAGAAGTGGAAGAGGAAAGGGACAAAGACAGAACAAGCTTCCATCTTTATTTGTTTGTTGTTTTTCTTCCTATCTCAGCCTTAGCAGATGCTGTTTCTTCTATGAATGGCCAGAAACCCTCATGTCACTAATGAAGCAAAGAAAAGTTGGAATATTGTGCTGGGCACATGACAGGCACAGCATCTTTTCTTCATCTATGTCAGGCATGATTATCATCATTATTTTTATTCCTAAATAATATCAACTCACTAGAACTGTATAAAAATAAGTGTAGGACCACAGATTCAGTGTAAATTACAGTTAGACTTTGTGTATGCGTGTGTCCCATTTAACTCTTAGCTTACTTCATATATCAATGTCAGAGGAGTCTACTTGTAAAGTTGGCTTTGTAATATTGCATCTGATTCTGCCAAGCTAATGCTTTGGTTCTTCACTGGCCCCCATGGGATATTTACAACAATAATTCTATTAGACTCTTAAAATACATGAATAAACTCTTTAAAATGTTTTAATGGCCATATTATCTGATTGCCATGCAAACAAACCACATATAAGTAATGTTAAATGAGAAACTACTTGAAATTTGATGAACACATTTCTACATAACTCAGCAAACAACAGATGATAACAACAAATGCAGTCTATGTAGAAAATGAGACAATGACATAGGAAGAAAATTCATGGGCTGCGGCCAAAGCCGTTCTTATTATTAGAATAATACTCTTGACTGCGCTCCTTATTAAGAGAGACAACATTAAAAACACGTACTCTGACCATTAGACTCAACAAATCAGCAAAAATATTTAAAAAAAAATAAAGCAGGAGGAGGGAATTAGCAGAAATAACAAGCATAAATATGCAGTCAGCAGAATTGCTAAATAAATGAGGTTGGGTTCCCTGAAATGATGAATAAAATATTCAAAACTAAGAAATCTAATCAAGGAATGAAGAGACCAAAATAGGACTGAAAACAAAGATATAATCAAAGATATGAAGGGGATTTGTAGACTTTCCAGAGACTCCTATACACAGCTTTGATAAAAATGGAACCCATTCAACACTGAACATCTTCAAAGAATTCACGTTGAAATCAGCTTAAGATAAATGTAGAAAGAACACATAGACCAAAGACTTCTAAGAAGAGAAGTACATGTTTGAAACCACCCTGACCTATAGAGAGCTCTGGCCAGCTGCATAGTGAGACCCTGTGTGAAGGGCCTGTGTGAAGATGCTGAGACTCAATGAGGCACAGGCAGCGGTTTCTACCCTATGAAGGAGGGGAGACTTTAATTGTTGTTTTCTTTTGTCCTGGGTGTTGAACTATGTCCTGACAAAGACTCAACCCTTGGGTTATATCATCAGCTCTTGGTTTTCTGAGACAGGGTTTCAGTGTTTGCCTAGGCTGCCCTTGAATTTGCAGTCTTCCCACCTTGTCTCCCTAGTGAAGAGATCATGGGTGAGCACCAAGCTTGGCTGTCTGCACTGCTCTCTAATGATTCTGAAGAACTGAGAAAGTCAGTAGGCTTCTCACCATGTGTCTGTCTATGTATATGTCTCTCTTTTACAAGCACATATACTTACATACAAGAATAAATTTTAGTCTATATTGAAGGGCTAGGATTTAGCTCAGTGGCAGAGAGTATGAATGGTCAATCCATGAAGACCTTTGTTCAGCCTCCAGCACCCAAAAGCAAATTAAAAAATGGAGAGAATATATTCTGTAGTTCTCTTGCTTGCAATATAGCTACATACTTAGAAAACCTAAGGGAATCAACAAGAAACTCACTGAAATTGATAATAGCACCAAATGTGAACACTACGGGTAAAGTATACTTACTATTTTACTAGAGACAACCAGTTGATAAATATAATAAAAAGATTCTCACTATGAAACCATGCCCAAACAATGCTCAGAAATAAATTTGACAAGAATCATGCAGAACCAATGGATAAAAAAATCTTATAAAATAAAAATTTGTGGAGATGAAGCTGAGGCCAACCTGGGTTACACAGTAATAACACATCTGAAAAAAATTCCACCTCTCAACTTTATGGAGAGTCATTGTATAAAACTTATAAACAGAGACTCAGGTAAATGTGGATGGTAGCAAAAAATAAGAGAGAAACAGAGGAGACAGAGACAAAGAAAGATGGAGAGGGAGGGAGGAAGAGAGAGAGAGAGAGAGAGAGAGAGAGAGAGAGAGAGAGAGAGAGAGAGAGAGAGAGAGAGAGAGAACAGTAGGTTCCCTTTTATAGTTTAATATTGACAACATCCTTTTGGGCTAGCCTTGAACTTATGGCACTCCTGCCTTAGCCTCCCCAGCATTTCGACTTCAAAACCAAGAAACCTAAACAAAAAATAAGGTGACCACAATGGACTTAAGAACAAGAATACAATCAAAGATACGACAGGGGTTTGCAGGCTTCCAGAGACATTGATGCACAGCTGGGCCCCTGTGCCTGGTTGAGACTTTTAAAAACACAGCATGGAAGTCCTTCCTACAGTCAGCCCTGGAAAGTCACAGCTAGAGCTACCATGGAATGAAGCAATCTCTTCAGCGTCTACGTCCAAAATAACATATCAGAGGCATTTCCACTCCATGCTGAGAGGAGCAGATGTCACAATAACCAAGATATGGAGCCGACTCTTGCACCTATGCAGAGATGGATTGGTAAAGAAAATGTGTTACCTCTGTGACACGGAAGCTTCTGAAGTGACAAACCTGTCACTACAAAGGGGTTAGTGAGAAACTCTCACACTCTTGAAGTGTAGTCAGGAAGTAAAGCAGAAACAACACAAATCTTGTGCAGGAAGAAGCTTGGGATACAGCAGCTCTCCCACTAATGACAGTGAGAGAGACCCAGAGGAAACTTGAGCAAGCAGGCCTTTCCTGCTGCTGAGGCTGATGGGTCAACTGTGTTCTCTTCCTACTGGGAACATGCGTGTGCATGTCCTCCTGTTCACCAGATATTGGTGTGGTCAACCACCTCCACAAACCGTATTTCATGTCTTCTACCATGATTGTTTCCCATATAGAGAGTTCACTTCTACCTCCCAGGTGCATGAGGATAGAGTAAGAGCCCCACTCCAGGTCCCAGGCTCTGGAATTATTTTCCAGCTCTAGAGCCCGAGCAGTTGCATGCTACCCACAAGGACATTCTTTATAGTGGACAGTTAGGAAGACAGTACTCTGAGCATCTATCCTGATGTTGTCAATTTCTCCTCTGGGATTGAAGTTAAATGCAAAAGAAGGTGTCTTTAACTAATCATTTGTAGGGTTTTTTTCCTTTTGATTTAAGGAGAGAGGCTAATGAAACTCACAAAAGAACTTATAAGAGGCTTGAGGGTTCTCCCCATGCTATAAACAGTGATCAGCCATTGGGGAAGTGAGGAAGTTTTTGCTGTGTCTACCTCTGCTAATTGCTCACTGAACAGTGACCATGCCACCCAAGTGTCACTTTATGCTTCTATAGGTAACCCTGAACAAACCTCCTGCTCCGCTAAGGTAGTCTTGGGCAGAGTTGTTTCTCTGATTTGTTGCTTGTATTTCCTGTTTGTGATAAATAGAAAAAAATGTCTTCAGAAACAACAACAAAAACAAAAAACAAAAAACAAAAAAACACCACACAACACGTTTGTTAAAGGCCTCAGAAGATAGCTCAGCGGGCTCACCTGTGGCAGTACACGCTGATACACTGGACATTCACTTCCCATGCTTTCCCATCTCTTTTTCTCTCATTCTTTCCTCCTGAGACAATGACTCACACTGTAGCTCAGGATGGCCTGTGCCACTAGGTAGCCCAGGATGACCTTGAACTTGTGGCAATCCACCTGCCTCTGCCTCTTAAGTGCTGAGATAACAGGTAAGAGCCACTGTTGACCACCCTCTCACTATAGTGTCTGAAGTAGATTCTTCTGTGGTCATGTCAAAGTGGGCTTGCAGGACCCTTCCTCCTCACCTTACAGATTCCTTCTTGGTCCTTCTCCCAAGTCACCACAGACACACGGAAGTTGCTTTTCTCATTGTTGTGATAAAACAAAAGCAATGTGGGCACCATATTTCCATTGTCCATTTGTCCACTGATGGACATTCAGGTTCCCTATCGTAACTAGAGCTGCAATGAACATGGATGTGGATCACACACAGAAAGAAGTTATGAAAGCAAGAGGCAGACTTACTGAGAGGAGAGATTTTAGCAAATGAAGACATTCAAGAGAGGAATGGATGCTAAAATAATGTAAAATTTATTTTATCCATATATTAAACCATCAAATAACAAATACCACAAAGTGGGGGAGAGAGAGCCACTTAAGGCAAGAAGAATTTATTTTAGCTTACCATTTAAAGGTGCATTCCACTGTAGTGGGGATAAAAGCCTGTAAAAAATCTCTTGTGTACTGTATGGAAGTATTAGCTGTCAATGAAAAGCTAATGGCCTATTAGCTGAGACAGAAAATAGGAGGTTGGAGTTCCAGTAGGGAGAGAGGAACTCTGGGATAGAGTCAGGCATGTGAACAGATTCACCCAAAACTCTAAAGAGACAGACAGAGGAAAGATAACTAGCCCTATCACACTCATAGAATAGAATAAATGGATTAATTAAACTACAAGCTAATTGGGGAGTAAGCCCAAGCTTGTGGCCTAGATGTTTATTCATAAATAACTAAATATCAGAGTTGTCATTTTGGGAACAGGGGCACAGGTAGAAAAAGCCCATGGTTACAAGAGACTGAAGCATTTGGTGACTTTGTCTCCATAGTCAGGAAGTAGAGAGAGATGAATGTTATGCTCAGCTCCTGATGCCCTTTTTAATTATTCTAAGACTTTCAGTCTGGCTCTTCCTCACTTAGTGAAACCCTTCTGGAAACATTGCCATAGATGCACATAAAATTGTGCTTCTGTGATGATTCTAACTCTAAGGAAGTTAACAATGTACACTGACCATCACATAATGCCAGTCATGTGATGATAGCAGAATGTGATCTGTGAAAGCCAGCTCCTTTCTAGCCAGACAACTGCCTAAATGAATCTCAAGGAAGAATTTCAGAGCCTCCTTTACTGTGCCTGCACCCAGACGGGATTAATACACACCCTTAGCCCCCTGGCATTTCCTAAATACTCTGGTTATCGTGCTTCTGTATGCAAATACACATCTTATTCTTTGATGCACCATTTTAACATGACTCTATAGGTAATGCATAGAATAAACAAACACTATGAGTTTATTTTTTTCTTATCAATTAACCAGCCAAGCTAGTTATTTGATTTTATGCACTAGCTCAAGTTATAGGCAGTATCTGAAGAGCCCAAAGGGTTTTCTAGAGGTTGCCTGATTTTGTGCAACCAGCTAGCTTCTGGCTCCTCTCTCTACCTAGGTGGGCAGTCAAGATGAATGAAGAAGGAGAAATATAACACAGGAAGGCCCTGAATAGATTCAGTGGTCAGGAGACATTAATCTTGACATGCGTTGGCTGCCTCTCTGAGAATCCATTGTCACCCTTTCTGACCACCACACTTCATTTATCTGCTTAATGTCCCATAATCCAAGCCTTTTGATTAACCCTGTAAATGGGCTCTGCCCCTAGTGGGTCTTTGCCCCTTTGAGTTGTCTGGACAGCACAGAATACTGAAATATTTGCTTCAACATGTCCATGGCTATCAGTCTTTCCTCAAGCCATCTGAGTCTACTTTGCTCTTTGGTAACTACAACCTTGCATAATCTGGTCCCATTGATACAACAACTGAGGTTAAATCCTGGGGAAAGAAGCTTGACATGTATTCTCTGAGGATGTGTTCTATCCAAGGCTCTGCATAATGTGCTACTAGGAACATGATGGTGATGAACACCAAGTTTTGGAGGCTTTAAAGGTTTCACTTGTTGGAGACACAACTTGTAGTAGAGGGATGATCTAAAAGAGGGTAAAAAAACCAGCCAACAAAACAAACTCCCAAAACCAACTACTGCGTCTTAGACAGGGTAGTCAGGGCATCCCTGTAAAACAGATATATATTTGTTGGACTTGGATGAACAAAGAAAAGTGGAGCTTAAAGGGGGTTCATTTTTTTTTTACATTTGAATCACTTTAGATATGAGGAAAAAACATAGAAAAGCTGGACCAGACCTTTCAAAATGTATTTCTCCACCATATATGGTGCCATCAAGCATGCTACTCTAGCTACCAAAAAACCTGGAGCAAGAGAATCACAAGTCTAAGACCCATCTAGGCTATAGAGTAAGATAAAGACCAGATGGAGCAATTCAGTTAGATTTTCTCTCAAAATTAAGAGTAAGAAGATAGTCAAGAATGTAAATCTGTCATAGAGCCCTTGCCTGGAGTCCTCCAGTGAGGAACTAGGAGTGTTGTTCAGTGGTAGAGCCCCTGCCTAAAATCCCCCAGTGAAGGGCTGGAGGTGTAGCTCAGTGGTAGAGCACTTGTGTTATGGCTCAGTGGTAGAGTTCATGCCTAGAATTCCCCAGTGAAGGGCTGGTGGTATGGCTCAGTAGTGGAACACTTGTGTCAAATCTGTCAATTAGCAACTAGGATAACAGTTCAGATAGAGTTGCTTGCCTAGCCTGCAGAAGCCACTGTGTTGAATCTTCATTACCAAAAGATTCAAAATAAAATAGGCCTTTCCTTTCTCCAAGTTGCATGAGGCGCAAAAAAACAGTAGGCACTGCCCTTACTTGCTGTAGTGGACTTCCTAACCAGCACTCCAACTTAAGAATTGGCCTTTACCTCCTGATTTACTCATGGTCAGTCTTAGAAGGCTGAGAGAATACAGATGGCAGGAAGATCTATGCTGCAGATTTAATCAGAAAAACTTGACTCTAGATAGGCAAGAAATGCATATACAGAAATCACCTGGAGGTAGTGGAGCGCCTCACCTCCTGAACCACATCTCTGTTCAGACATACCTCCCCATGAGAAAGCCCAGATTGCCTGGCCTGGCAGCGGAGACAGTTTGATAACATTGACCTTGGCCTGTTGATTGACAGGAAAGCTTCCCATGGGCCATGCAGGAGATGGAACTTGTTTGTACAGTCAGCCCCTCAGAAGGTCCTGAGGGATTGACCCTCAGGACCAGCCAGGCTGAAGTTGATCACGTACATGTTCTTCACAGCAGAATTTCCCAAAAGCTAGTGTCAACGTAAAGTGTCTCCCAGACAGGAAAGCTTCACTGGCTCCCAAGGCTCTCTCTCTCTCCCTTGGTCCGACTGAACAAGACCCAAAAACTATCAACTGGGAGGTGGAAGGAGTTGAAGATGGAGATAGCCTCCCAGTTGGTCTTCCTGCCAGAGAGCAACTGATGAACAGGAGCAGTCAGGCACAGGGACAAGTTGGAATGTTACTAAGGTTTAGTGGTGAAATGATCTTCAAGGGCTCATGTGTTTGAAGACTTAGCACCCAGATGCTGCTTTGGGAAGGTACAGAGCCCTTAGGAGATGGGTCCTAGCTGGATAAGATACGCAGCTGGAGGGTGAAACTTGAAAGCTCTAGCCTGAGCCCTCTCAGTTTCCTGATTCTCTGAGACGTGATGCACACAGCTCTTGTATCCCCAAATGGAGCCATTTGGGCTGCCTCAGCTTCCTCTCTCTGGTGAGCTTCTCTCTCTAAACAGAACCAAAACAAACCTCTCCAGAGCTAGGTTGTTTATGTCAGGTACTTTGGTCACAGCAAGGAAAAGGTAACTGTTAGATTAATGATTAAGGGAGACTGGCCTTTTAAATTACTCGATTGTGTGTCTTTTAATAAAAGCTATTATAAGAGTATCTTAGTCCTATAATGTACAAAACCATGATTTGATTGAACCTGGAGGCACAGGGAGGAAGAGACTACCTGGAGATGAACAGGGCACTGTAGAAAGGAAGAGAAAGTAAAGTTATATCAGCCAGATGCCTTCTACTCATTCCATACACAACCCAGAATTTGGCTTCTCATCGAATGGCTCACAGATACATGCTTTTCACAGGTCCCCAAACATGTAAAAACCTTAGCCCTGAAGGGCTCTCAAGACTCTGGGAGATTAGTCAAGCATACCTCTCGGTGTGTCTGTGCAAGCATTCTAGGTGAAAAGATGCAGGAGACAAGACGGTAACAGTGGTGTCTCATGGACTAGATGAAAAGAAATGGGAAAAGGAGACTGCCCGCAGTGCGGTATGTTCTCTCTGTGTGCAGCTTTCTCTGGCCATGAGGGAAACAGTCTCTTCCTCCAGACATCTTCTCATCATATATGTGAGACAGCTGAAATCTCAAGAACTGTGACCCAAGACAATTGACCTTTCCCAGAGAGTCTTTCTGTGGAGTATTTTGGTCAGAGTTGTGCAAATGCAGACCGTAGAACAGAAAGGAGAGCTGACTTTCTAACTTCTGAACTCACTTTCGCAGAACCAATAGTAGATGCTTATGGAAACAGAGAAGTCATTTTTCAGCATTGTTATGCAGTTTTCAAAATTCTAATGACTGCATAATAGTCTACTTAACCAATCCCTGACGAATGGACATCAGGTTATTTCCAATTTTTCACCATTATAAACAACACCATGATGAATATCCCTGTGCATAAATCTCGGTGGTTACCTCTGATCACGTGTTGAGGTGAAAGCAGTAGACATGGATTAGTGAGCTGAAGTAATGAGAAATGTTAAGGCTTTTCATACATAATTCCAATTTCCACAAAGCCATGGATAAATTTATGGCCCTATGTTTTTTGCTTTAACCCCATGTTTCCAAGCAGTGGACGAGAAATACAATAAGGTCTTTTCAACTTGAAAAGTGATAAACGGTGGAGCAGGAGACGCAGCTTAGCAGGTTAAGATGTACTTCTGTGATGTTTTGGAAGACTGGCGTTCAGTTCCCAGCACCCATTTTCTGTGACTCATAACTGCCTGTAACCAGCTCCAGGGAATCCAACGTCTTCTTCATATGTCTACACACACAGATAGACATACACAAACCAACACACAGATGCACACATGTATGCACACAAACACATACACACACAGATGTACACATGTGTACACATACATATGCACACACAGATTCACACATGTACACACATGCACACATGTATGCACACACACATGCACACACACATGCACACATGTATGCACACACACACTCAACAGTCACAAGCACAGACACGGGCACACACACATACACAATTTACAAATTGAAAAGAATAAATGCCATGTCAAGATTTTAATTTGTATTTCTTTATAATCTAATGAAAACAGGTAGTTTTTTTTTTATGTTGACCAAATGAATTTCTTCTTTTACCTCTTTTTGTGTAGTATTTTTGTTTAGTGAAAGTTTTTCACAGATTTATATATGTACTCCATGTGATAAAATTGCTAATCACATAAAACCTCTATCAAATCTCATCTACAGATGTTATTTATCATCTGAGCAGTACTTTTTGATACCAGAATGTTTAATTTATTTATTTAAAGGATTTATTAATTTTGTTTTATATATATGGGCATTTTTACTTGAATCCATGTCTGTGTACCATGGGTATGCAGTACCCACAGCGGCTAGAAAAGGGAGTCAGATCCACTGGAACTAGAATTACAGACAGTTATGGGCTTCCATGTGGTTGCTAGGAACTGAACATAGGTTCTCAGGAAAAGCAGCCAATACTCTTAATCACTGAGCCATCTCTCCAGCCCCATACCTGAATATTTTAAATATTGTACAATCTAAGTTCTTAGATCTTTTCCTTTGTGATTAATTCTAAAGTTTTAAAGAGAAAAATTCCTATTTTACAGTGTCAAGAGATAAAGCCTAAAACTGTGTTTGTACAATCAATGCAACAATTGTGTTAAGCATCTTCTTGGAGAAATGAAAAAACCCATGCACAGGGCTTCAGATTAGTTTTGGCTCCTGGTTTCAGAAAGTTCAACTCATGGTTGGCTGGATCCATTGCTTCTATTGATTTTAGGCCCATGCTGGAGCAGAAACACCATGACAGGATTGCTTGTGGAGGAGAGAGAGAGAGAGAGAGAGAGAGAGAGAGAGAGAGAGAGAGAGAGAGAGAGACAGAGACAGACAGAGACAGAGACAGACAGAGACAGAGAGAGACAGAGAGAGACTGAGGGCAGAATACTCTCTTCAAAGCACACATACAGTCATCCTCCCACAAAGGCAGGTCCCATTTCTAGATAACTCCATCTAAGCTACCATTTCTGTTGCTGTGATAAAACACCATGACCAAAAGCAACGTAAGGAGAAAAGCATTTATTTCAGCTTATAACTCTCCAACCAGGTCATATTTCATCACTAAGGAAAGTCAGGACAGAAACTCAAGGCAAGAACCTGGAAGCAGATATAAAATTAACCAACACAGACTCACTCAGCAATACATTCAGCAAATGGCTGTCCTTCTGATGGAGTTAGTACCCTCACGATCCAATCACCTCTTCATAATCCAGTTGCTTTATCCTTATAATCCCACCAGCTGGAAACCAATCCTTCAAGACAGATGTCCCTCTCTCAGGGGACACTTCACATCATCACTATGTGGCATATGCATGTGTGTGTACTCACCAATTAAAATCAGAGTTGCAATAGCAGAAGTAAGCTGCGGTTAATCCAATTTAATCTTATCCCTGTCTAGCCTACAAACGAATTAGACTCAGGCTATGGTTATTTATTTGGCTTTGACAATTACTGGGGGGTAACCCCTAATCTACTTTTCTAACTGCTAGCCTGGCTACCTCTCAGTCATGTACCCGAGAGACTTGCCGTTTCTCCTGGCCATGTGCTCACAGTCCATCTCCTCTCATGGTGGGTTCCTCTTCTCCTTCTTGATCTTCTCTCTCCTCCTACACAACCCTCAATAAGGTAACTCAAAACCTGCCTACCTCTATTCCCTCCAGTAACTGGCTATAGCCATTTGTATTTTACTAATAGTTTTAAATTAAGGAACAAGGTCTGCACAACAAAAGCTAACGAGCCATTCGTAGGTAACTAGACCTTCTGGTACAGAAGTTAGCATTACAGTACATAGCAACTGACCAAACCTCAGCAGAAAGCAGCTCACCAAATTTTCCACTGGGACTGGGAATTAGCTAGATCAATAAATAATACTTTCTATTTTCCTATGCCTGTCATGTTTTCCACAATGAGGTATAGTGTCTGTACATCTGCTCCTTCAAACTCCAGTGACAAGAAGTGTCATGTTAATTTCATTAAGAAAACATCAAGGGAAGTCTCAGATTTTTAACTCAGTTGTTTGGCCTCTTAGCCCCCTTGGCCACATAAAAACCCACCCAAATGCTACAGAATGGAAACCTTTAGTCTTTCAGCTGAATCTTGTTTTACAATATTTGTTCATCCAAACTCTCTCACCCCTAAAGACAAAGACTCTAGAAGATAGCCTACTATTAAATCAATATAGTTTCCAATCGTTTGCTGAATGCTTATCCTTCTACCCATGAATAAGTGCAGCTCTCATACCTTATTAAGAACATCTCTTTGGGCAGCAGACTGCATTACTGCAGAAATTCACAGTCAAAATGTAGACTATAAGTGGGTGTAGGGAGTCTATCCCTGAGTGGTACATCTACAACAGGACTCCTACACTTAAGGCTTAGAGGACACTGGCAGAATGGACCAGAAGACTGTAAGAGCCAGAGGACCATGATGTGTGTTGTGAAATAGTATCTTCTATATATGACATTGATGCTGCACCCATGAAATCTCAATAGTATGGTTGTTGGCACAGATGTGAACAATGACCAAACCAACTGACATGCTAACATGAGTGAAGGAAAACTCCACAAGGCTCCACCCATAAGGAAAGAGCTACAGGAAATCAATGACTTTTGGGAGTAGGAAAATCAGTCTTCTCAGCAATGAGTCCCGATAGGATGGGGAAGTGGTCAGCTCTAAATGGATAAACATATACGTAACACTAATTATATATATACACACATACATACACACACACATATACTAGGGAAAAGGGTGGAGGAATTTGAGGGGGAAAGTGAAGGATTAAAATGATATAAATGCAATCTACTTATATTTGAAATTCTTAAAAAATTAAGAAATTGGGATTAGAGAGGTGGCTCAGCAGTTAAGAGTACTGTTGCTCTTGCAGAAGACTTAGGTATGGTTCCTGGTACCCACAGGGTGGCTCACAGCCATCTGTAACTCCAGTTTTAGGAAACCCGATCCCCTGTTCTTGTTGCTCTGCTGCTAAAGTCTAAGTCTGACATTACTAGAAATCCCTGAGCTCAATGCAAAATGGTGGACTTCCCATTTCAGCGAGCCTTCCTTTTCTCAACCTTGGGGATCCCAGACCCCAGTCCCTATACCTGCAGCATGTCGCATAGCCTTGGGAATCCAAGCCCCAAGTCCCTATACCTGCAGAATGTCACACAGCCGTCGTGAGACTATAGGCTCATCCCTTTCCCCTCCATAAGAACCCATTTTGCTAGCTCCTAGGATTCCTGAAGGCATCTTGTTCCTTAGCCTTCAGCCAATGACCTTTACCCACTCTGGATATTCCTACCTCATTCCTCACAACCATATAACCCTTGAATCACCCCAAGTAAAGTTGATCTGTCTCCCTGAAGCTGGTCTGAGTATGTCTCCATTATCATTCATACTTACAGGCTGTCTGAAACCCTGTTCATTGACTCTGCTCCCTTTGTCCTCTTGGACCAGCGACCAGCGACCCCAGGGAGAAGGGAGACCCACATCTTCTGATCTTTGAGGGCTCCAGACACACATATGGAGCATAAACATACATGCAGGCAAAATGTCCATATACATGAACAACCAAATTTCAAATAAGTCTTTGAAACAAAAAATTAAAAACAATTAGTTCTACAAAAAGAAAAGGACACTTCAGTCCTGACTAGTTGTGATATGCAGTCAACCTATGTCACTGTGATGGGTGATTGTGTAAAGGGAAAGAGAAAAAATATGAAATATACACACACATACATATATATATATACATCCAATTCAGTCACAAAAAAGTGAAGTCCAATTATTTGCCACAAAATGGATGGAGCTGGAGGGAATTATAAGCCAGCTATAGAAAGACAAAGACAAATGTTTTCTCTCATAAGTAGAAACTGAAAAATGTTGATCTGAGCTGAGCATATTGGCCCATACCTACTCTCAGCATTTGGAGGCAGCATGGAGACTTACAGACTAGTCTGAGCCAAATGGTGAGAGGTTGTATGAAAATGGGGTAGGAGGTGTTCCTGGGAAAGTTGGAGGAGAGGAGCTAGAAGAGAAGTTAGAACCTGGCACCGAGGCTTCAGCTCTGCACACTCTGCACCACTGTGGATGCGACTTCAGTTCATAGAAAACCATTATATATTCTATGGGGAACTAGAGGAAAGCCTGGAGACTGCCAACATAAAGAAATGCTAATGATATGCAAATTCCAGTTCCCCTGATTTGATCAGTATTCATTGTATACATCAATACCACACTGTACCCCATCCACAACTATTACATGTTATAAAAGAACAACAGTGGGCTTTGCACGAGGGAGGTAGAAATCCTGCCTTGCTGTGGGTCTGGGGTCTGAGTTTAGGTTCAGCCTGTGTGTTCTACAGTATTCCTCTGGAGGCAGGAGTCTCTAACACTCTGTTTCCAGAATCCAGGCCCTCTTCACCACCCCTTTGCCCAACCCATCACTTTTCTGCTTCAATCTCTCTCCACCCTCCACATCAAGATGCTGATTACATTCCTCCACCTTGGTCAGGATGCTCCTGGCCTGTGCAAAGCAAAATTCAGACAGATTGCCACTAGGGAGACTGCACTGTGTCTCAATTATAAGTGCTCCTTGAATTTTTTTTTTATTTTAGATTTATTTATTTATTTTATGTGTACGAGAGTTTTTGCTTGCATGCATATACACATGCCATGCATACGCCTGATCACCTCAGAGGTCCCAAGAGGTCATTGGATTCCCTGGAACTGAGTTGCAGACAGTTGTGAGCCGCCATGTGGGTGCTAAGAACTGAACCCAGGTCCTCTACAAGAGCAACAAGTCCTCTAGCTGCGGAGCTACCTCTCCACTTTTAGCCTAACCGAGGTTGCACACTGTGACCTGGGTTAGAATTGGCAGTGCTCACTGGGCTGTTCCCGTTCTGTTTCATTGCTGTGCTTTTTCCAGTCTCTGTCACACATCCCTGGTTTCTACCACATTCAGACTCAAAATGCTCTCTCTCCTTTGTGTGGTCACAAATGTCACGATAGGGACTGTCTTCGCCATACCCTTGAGATTTGCTACCACTTCCTCCTGCTTCTCTTCTGACTACTCTCCACCCTCATTTCGAGTGAAGAGCCATCTACCTCCAGGAGAACGTTTCTGGTCCCTAAGCCTAGATGAGATGTCCCTTCCCAGAGCTCACATTGCAGCCCTGTCCTCAACCAATTAAATGACCCATGACATGGTGTTAGGTAACCAGTTTGCTCTTTTACATTTCCTCTAGACTGGAAGGGGCGTAGGTCAGTGACCATACCCAGAGTATAGTGGACATTAAATGGATATGATCACTCAGCCCCTTGCCAACGACCACAAGAAGGTTCATGACTGGGTGGCCCTGGGAGTGTGGACATCTCACTTTGCCCATTTTATCCCTTCCATCTCTCACTGCTGCACTTCCATTGTTCCTTGCATATCTGGCTCTCTCAGTTGCACCATCAGCTACTTAAGAGAGAGAAGTGTCTACTCATGCTTTTCCCACTAGATGCTCAGATCAGAGGCAGGCACAGGCTGCACACATGTCATCTTTCCTTTCCTTTCCTTTCCTTTCCTTTCCTTTCCTTTCCTTT
>JADRCD010217933.1:0-27390 GCA_019843815.1 Montemys delectorum | reverse complement strand
GGGGGGGGGGGGGGGGAGGAGCCTATTCTACAGAACCAAAGCTTCAGATCTCCATGACACAGGGCAAAACAGGATCTCCAAGAGCTGTCCCAATGAGGATCCAGTACTGATAGTATAGCAGAAGCCAGACCAGTGACTTACTGCAATGAACAGTTGTAAGTAAAGCTGTTTGGGCAAAAGAGTCTACTGTGTGACACACCACAGCTTCCAAAGAGAGACATTTGGGGGTGGGTTGGGGGCATTGAACATGCTTGGCCCAAGGAGTAGCACTATTTGGAGGTGTGGCCTTGTTGAAGGAAATGTGTCACTGTGGATGTGGGCTTCAATACCCTTGCCCTAGCTTCCTGAAAATTAGTCTTCTCCTAGCTACCTTTGGAACAAGATGAGGAACTCTCTCAACTCCTTCAGCACCATGCATGGATACCTTGATGTTAAGGAATGGAACTTCTGAACCTGTAAGCCAGCCCCAATTAAATATTGTCCTTTGGGATGGAGAGATGACTCAGTGGCTAAGAGCACGGACTGCTTTTCCAGAGGTCCTGAGTTCAAACCCCAGGAACCACATGGTGGCTCACGACCATCTATAATGAGATCGGATGCCCACTTCTGGTGTGTCTGACGACAGCTACAGTGTGCTCACATATAATAAATAAATAAATCTTAAAAAAAATAAATTAAAAAATTATAGAAGTGCTGTCCTTTATAGGAGTTTCCTTGCTCATTGTGTCTCTTCACAGCAATGGAAATCCTAAGCAAGATGGAGCAGGTGTTGTTTTTCTGATTTGTTTTCTTTTGGAGGGGAGGTTGCAGGAAAGGAGAGCAGATATGAGGGTATGGGGGGATGAGAGGGATCAGGGTGCATAATATAAAATTCACAAAGAATCAATAAAAAGTTAAAAAATAAAAAAAATGCATGAATATGAGAGGGAGTGGGAACACAGAAAAGATTGAAGGGAGGAGGAGGAAATAATGTAAATGTATCACACACATATATTATATATGTATATGTATACATATATAATTTTAAATTAATTTATAAGCCAGGTGTGGTGGCACATGCCTTTTTATCCCAACACTTGGGAAGAAGAGGCAGGTAGATCTCTGCAGGTTTAGGGCCAGCCTGGTCTACACAGCAAAGTTCAGGACAACTAGGACTACATAGAGACCCTGTCTCAAAAAAATATAAATTTAGGGTGTCCTGAGTGGACCTTGGGCGCAAGCTCTGCAGCCAGTCCCACAACACCCAGAGGAAGCTCTACTCCCAGGCACCCTGAAACTCTCAAGATCAGAGTGAAGGAGGACCCAACTTCTGTCCCAACACCGGGAGTTACTGGAACCTGCAGGACCAGGCACACAGGAACTCCACCAGCAGAGTGGCTCAAGTTCCTTCTGGTCTCTCTGGGCTGGTGCCCTGAGCTGACCTTGGGCCCAGGCTCCACAGCCAGTCCCACAACACCCAGAGGAAGCTGCTGCACTCCCAGGTGCTCTAACAAGAGCAGGGTCACAGGATCCCAGAATCACAGGGTCACAGAGACTACCTGACTCTGAGGAGTTCTGATACAACCAGGATCACAGGAAGGACTGACTGCAGTCAGAATTAGCAAGGGCAGATAGCACTAGATATATCCAGATGGTGGGGGGCAAGCATAAGAAAGTAAACAACACAAACCAAGGTTACTTGGCATCATCAGAACCCAATTCTCCCACCATAGCAAGTCCTGGACACACCATCACACTGGAAACTCAAGATTCAGATATAAAATCATTTATCATAATGATGATATAGGACCTTAAGAAAGACATAAATAGCACCCTCAAAGAAATACAGGAGAACACAGGTAAACAGCTAGAAGCTCTTAAAGAGGAAACACAAAAATCCCTTAAAGAACTACAGGAAAATAAATCAAACAGGTGAAGGAAATGAGCAAAACCATCCAGAATCTAAAAATGGAAATAGAAACGATAAAGAAAATAAAAAGAGAGACAACCCTGGCCATACAAAACCTAGGAAAGAAATCAGGAGTCATAGATGCAAGCATCACCAACAGAATACAAGAGATAAAAGAGAGAATCTCAGAGGCAGAAGACACCACAGAAAACATTGACACAACAGTCAAAGAAAATGCAAAAAGCAAAAAGCTCCTAACCCAGAACATCCAGGAAACCCAGGAAGCAATGAGAAGACCAAACCTAAGGATAATAGGTATAGAAGAGAGTGAAGACTCCCAATGTAATGGGCCAGTAAATAACTTTAACAAAATTGTAGAAGAAAACTTCCCTAACCTAAAGAAAGAGATGCCTGTGAACATACAAGAAGCCTACAGAACTCCAAATAGACTGGACCAGAAAAGAAATTCCTCCCATCAGAATTATGGCGAATTTCTCATCAGAGACTATGAAAGCTAGAAGATCCTGGGTAGATGTCATACCGACCCTACAAGAACACAAATGCTAGCTCAGGCTACTATACCCAGCAAAATTCTCAATTACCATAGATGGAGAAAACAAGATATTCCATGACAAGACAAAATTTACACAATATCTTTCCACAAATCCAGCCCTACAAAGGATAATAGATGGAAAACATCAACATAAGGAGCAAAACTACACTCTAGAAGAAGCAAGAAAGTAGTCTTTCAACAAATCCACACAAACCTAATTCCACCTCTTACAACAAAAACAACAGGAAGTGACAATTACCTTTTCTTAATATCTTAATATGAAAATTAATATTATCAACAAATCCTAAGCGATTGAAATCCAAAAATATGAGGAACTAGAAATTTGTTGATGGTCATCCAGTGGTCTCTCTAATTTGTTAATTGGAGAAATAGATCCAATATTGCACAATCTATATATACTTTCAGCTTGTTTGTGACAGTGTCTTGCTGTGTGCAACATAAGGGTCTTGAAATCTTGCTTCTCCGATCTCAGCCTCTCTATTAGTAGTATTGTTTATTTCATGTCTTTATACTATACTATGGTTTTCAGAGCAACTTATATATTTCAAAAGTATTTATATACCCAAGGGAGATATAGACAATTAACTTGGGAGGTGGCTTGTAGGAAAGAGAACAACAAAGAGTGAGACTGAATGCTTTGCTTGACATTTGTAGCTCTTGTATCAAGTATGAAGAAGAAGACTTTATAAGTTATTCTTTCTCTGAGGTGAATGCTTTTCCAAATTATCACAGCCAATGAACCAGATTCTTACCCTCACCCAATGTCCGTGCCACTCTTCAAGCAGAACCATTGTTCATTGAAACAGTTGGTGAATGACTTTATGGATAGACCATCTTAATACCTACACCATCTCTTAAATGAATGTAACCTGTTCTCTGTGGCCTGAGAATAAAGTCACTCACTCAAGTCAAATAGCTTTGACCATAGCAGGAAGTCTGTATCCAAAAATCGTGCCTACAATTCATCTCTTGGTGCAGCATAACTATCAACTCTCAGCTTAGCTACTACAGAGGTAAAATCCTTTGGTGATGTGAGGGTCATTAGAGTACAGCCTTATTACAATGAAATCCAATGTCTAAAAATTGTTCTTATTTTGGGCTTGTACCACAGTAAGAGCCAAGATTTTAAACTCTACTAAATACAAAACAAACAAAAAGACTTTATATATTTATTTTCATTTAAGAAAATACCAGTAGTGATGTATTATTTTGAAGTATACAGTTAATATGTTTGGAGTTATTTAAAAATTATATTGAGAAAAATGTATTTTCACTATTGTTGTAGATGAGCATCTACATAAGACTATTAAATTGATTGTTGCCTTATATCAAACAACTTTTATAATACTTATTTTTATTGTTATAATATTTTATAAATTTTAAGGAATATGACAAAAAGATATTGTAGGTATTGAAGGGGAGGTCTCTGGGAGGAGTTGGGGTACAAAAGGGAAACAAGAATGTGATTTAATTCTATTTACTTAAAATATGTTTTTAAATATTAATAAATTCAGATAAATTGAAATCATGTAACTTTTTTCATCATAATGCAATAAAAGTTTAAAAAATAAAAAAATTTAAAAAATGAAGTACAGCCTTATTACAATGAAATCTAATGTCTAAAAATTGTTCTTATTTTAGGCTTGTACCACAGAAAGAGCCAAGATTTTAAACTCTACTAAATACAAAACAAACAAACATACTAGTAGTGATGTATTATTTTGAAATATACAGTTAATATGTTTGGAGTTATTTGAAAGTTATACTGAGAAAAACGTATGTATTTGCAGTATTGCTGTAGACAAGCATCTACATAACACTGTTAAATTGATTGTTTTATATCAAACAACTTTTATAATACTCATTTTTATTGTTATAATATTTTATAAATTTTAAGGATTATGACAAAAAAAGATATTGTAGGTATTGAAGGGGGGTCTCTGGGAGGAGTTGGGGTACAAAAGGGAAACAAGAATGTGATTTAATTCTATTTACTTAAAATATGTTTTTAAACGTTAACAAATTCAGACAAATTGAAATCATGTAACTGTTCTCATCATAATGCAATAAAAGTTAAAAAATATTAATTTAGTAAACAACAGAAAATAAAACTGCTTATTTATATATCAAACCAAGTATATTTTTGAAAGATGCATTTGTGTTGAGTGCTATGTGAATGATCTATTCTTTTTCTATTGGCTTATTGGGTTTTATTGATTTCTAGAAGCTTGTAATTAAAAGAAAACTCCTTACATGTAAATTGGTTTGTGAGTATAGATTATATAGTTTGCTTTTCAAAATCTTTTCTTCTCTCTCTTTTTGACTCTCAATCATTTTAATTTTATATTCTTTGGCTTGTCTAGTTAGACATACTCTCTCTGTGTAACCCAGGCTAACCTTGAAATTGCTATGTAGCCCACACTGGTCTGGAACTCATGGCAATCCTCCTGCTTGAGCCTCTGGTGTGCTGGGAAATAGGGAATGAAGCACCACACTGAGCTGTTCTGCTATGTATAAAAGGCAATGAGGAAGGCTTTATTTAAGGACTGACTGTCATAGGATTCTGCAGTTGAAAGTCTAACAGATCGAGCTTTGTTCTGAATACAAGGAAAAGTGGAACCTTCCAGCCAAGAAACAGTCATGGGAAAGAGTGTGTGCAAACAGAAAATTAGCCAGAGATGATATCTGCTGAAGGCAGTTCGGGTGATAAGCTATGGCTTGGTGGATGGAGTCTGGTAAGGGAACATCATCAGCCAGCGATGGATCAGGTGGGATGGGGAGTTCTGCTAACTCAGGGTTCCTGCTAAACTTTTGCAATGTGTGATACTCATAGTTCTCAGCCTATATGACGGGCTATCTTCAAGGGACTAAAATTTGATCAAGAATCTTAGGCCAGTGTCTCTGTGGAGATGGAACCCCCAGGAGATATGGCCCTATCATCACTAACAGGCAGAACAGTATGTACAAGGACTGTCCACTGGAGTTACCCAGCAACGTGTAAAGACTTTAAGAAGGAGAATAACTATGGAAAGAATTTACAGTCCTAGTAAGCCCATATAGAAGACACACAATCCGAGTGTTTTATTTACAAGTCGTAAGCCTAGATTGGGCAGGTTTAAAGCTATACAAACTTATTCCCCAGCTATGAAATCCCTTGTTACTTGCTGTTTCTTCCACTACTTAGTGGTCAGTCATGGTCCATCTCCTCTCATGGAAGCCTCCTCCATCTTCATCTTCTTTCTTCCTCTTTTCCCTCTACCTGCAATCCCCTCACTCAAACCTTAAGTCCCACCCTTCTCCCTCCACTGCCCAATCACGGCTCTAGCCTTTTATTGACCAGTTATTTTTGGGAGCAAGGTCCACATAGCATTACTTGGTGTCTAAGGACCTGCTCCTTGGGAGCACCCACATCTTGAAAAGCCAGTATTTACCAGTAGAATACAAGCAGCAGTCAGACCAACCCACTGTAAAAAAAAAAAAAAAAAAAGATATTTAAGTAAGGAAATGACCCAAACAGGGGAGTGTGGAGGTTGCAACAAAGCTGTACTACATTGGAGAGTCGGGCCTAAGTCCTAAAGAAGGATAAGGTCTTACCTAAGTAACAGCAGTGAGCAAAAAGGGCATATAAATTCACTGTCCAAGTCAGGGCCACAGAAAACCTAAAACCACATCTTTGGAGAAGAGCTGAGTTTCAATTAAAGTAGGAGGTAAAGGAAGCCTTGAGGAGAAAGGAGAGTTGATGCAGCATGAAGTAGGATTGAGTCTGTAAAAAATGACAGGTGGAACAAGGTGGGTGGGCAGAATCAGGGAAGAAAAATTCAATCAAGAGTTAGAGAGAGAGAGATTCTAGGAGAACCGGCATCCTTGCTGAGTGGTGGTCTGTGACTCTCGCCAGTCTTCCTGAGTGGCCCAGCCATCTGAACCCACAGATCTCTGAAGTGCCAATGATAGTTGCCAGGGTGTCACCAAAGAGTGCAGGGAGGCTCCTCCCTCCAGAAGAGTTGCGGTCACCTCTGCCATGGGGGTTTCAGGGAAAGCTGAGTTCAGAACTGACAATTTGGTACATACGTATCAATCAGAAGCTTGGGCACAATGTGTGCCTTGTGTTTCATGTTTTAGGTGGATAATAGCAGGAGTCAAACTACTTGGCTGTCCTCTTGCACAAAATTTATTCCTAGGAGCTCTAGATTAACATGATGGTTGAGTATCTCTCGTTCATTTACCCATCTACGTAGCCATGTACACCGCCACCGACCATTAATCCATTTATCTCTTAGTCTAACCAGAATCTCAAAAAGTTATCTATTCCCATCTCTAAAGACAAAGATTATACCTTGTCCATTTTTTCTTTTTTTCTGTTTTTTTTTTTTTTTTTTTTCAAGACTAGGTTTCTCTGTTTAGCCCAGGCTGTCCTGGAACTCACTGTGTAGACCAGGCTTGCCTCGAAATTGGAAATCCGCCTGCCTCTGCCTCCCAAGTGCTGGGATTAAAGGCTTGCACCACTACCGCCCACCCTTGTCCATTTTCGCTTTTCATACCTCTCTCTCTGTGTGTGTGTGTGTGTGTGTGTGTGTGTGTACATGTGCGTGGTGTGTGTTCTCAATTACTTTACACTTTTTTTTTTTGAGCCACACTAACTGAACCTAGTGCTATAGTCAGCTAAAGCTGGCTAAACCGTGGGCTCTAGGGATCCTCTTGTTTCCCCTTGTTCAGCACTGGCATTACATTTGACCAGCTTTTTATATGACGCTGTGGCTCAGAATGCAGGTCCTCGGGTTTGTGCAGTCAGCGCTTTCCTGACCAAGCCATCTCCATAGCCTCTGAACGCTTTCATAGTCACTCCTAACATAAAGTAAGGATTAAGAACAAAAACCCAAAATCAACAATTTACTACCACAAGTAGTAAAGACTACATGCAGACATATTTCAGAGTAGTAATTTATAATTTTTTTTTTTTTAGGGTCAGAGAACCTTCAACTCTGATGAAAGCTATAGGATTCTCAGAAAGAAAAAAAACTGTGAAGAACTGGGGTTCTATCAGTTGGAAATGTGTGGGGTGCTCACACTGGCCTGGGGTCAAGCCTCAGCACCACAGAAAATGGTGGTGGTGGGGGGAGGGGTAAGCACACACCTGTAATGCTAGCACTTGAAAGGTGGAGGCAGGAGAATAAAAAGTTCAAGACTGAGCACTGGAGAGGAAAGTCAAGATGGCAGTGGCCACTGGCACCTGAGGGACCTCACCTGAGAGAAGACCTCAGAGATGCTCGAGGAGCCTAAGGGCCTCATGGAGGATTTGAGGGGAGATGCAGCAGGGCCAGATGGGTCTGCAGCGTGCGCGGCATCTCAGGAACAACAACGAGAAGAAGACAAGTTTTATGGGAAGACGCTTTTAAAGGGTATCTCATAAAACTGGGGAGAAAAAAAGATAGCAAAGGGAGTCAGAGCCACACGGAGAGAGAAATGAAACTGAAGATGGACAGATAAGTATGTTGCAACTGCTGCAGACAAAGAAGCCTGTCCTTTGCGGAGTAGGACCAGTCCTTGGCCCACCAGGAGGCTCAGCTCCTTAGACCAGTCAACAGCATGGAGCTGCCACTGCTGCTGCAGCTCTTTCTGCTCACCCTGTTGTGGGGAGGACAGTGGTCAGGCATGGTGAGCCACCAGGGCAGCCAGTGCCAAGGATAGAGGGAGTGCAGGAGCTCACATAGATCCTACCGCTTAAGCGCTGCCCCGTTGCACGATTATCAGTAGGACATACTACCTGAGTCCCAGCAATAGTCTAGTATTTATGGTGCTTCAAAAACCAGAAACCCTGAACCCGATCAATGATAATGCAGTAAGTATTTGTATGTAAAGCTGTTTGGGCAAATATATAAATATATTGTTATAGAATATGTAAAAATATATGTTATTATTTTTATAATAATATAACAGATATATTATTGTATAGTAGTACAATAGTACAGTAGTATATGTGTATTATAGTACACATATAATATATAATGTAAATAATATGTAATATATATGTATATAATGTGATACACAATAGTTTGCAATGCCTCCTTGATAGATGAATGTGCGATAAAGATGAGGGACAGCTGGTGGAAGACTGGTGTTTCCAAGTAAGGCCCAAGAGGGCCAGCAGGGTGATGTGCGGCAACATGCAGCTCATGAAGCTCTGCCCCAGAAAACACTGCCCAGCTACAGGATAACCTGGCTCTGAACAACCAGATCTCTAAGATAAAGAATGGTTCATTTGCTGAATTAAGCTTCCCCAAAACACTTCCATGATGTGTGCTACATCGCCCAAGAGCATATCGGTGTCTGTGATCCATGCTGTGACCTAAAGCGTGTAGATGTCCTTAGTCTAGGTTGCCTTCAGGGACCTTGTTGATATGCGTGGTCAGTGTTGCCACGGGAGGCCATGTCGATGTCTAGGGTCTGTACTGCTGCTGGAGGCTGATGTCTGTGCTCAGTGCTGCCTTGGGAGACCACGTTGATGTCTGTGATCTGTGCTTTGTCCTGAAGCTGTGTTAATGTCCCTGATTCTTGCTGCCACCAGAAGCTGAGCAGAAGTCCATGATTCTTTTTAACCAACTCCATACCTGATACATATATATATATATATATATATATATATATATATATATATATTACCCAAAATATATACAGAATACAAGAAACTAGACATCAAAAAACTAAATAGTCCAATTTTAAAATGGGGTATAGATCTAGACAGAGAATTCTCAACACAGGAATCTCTCAACATTCTTAGCTACCAGGGAAATAACCCAGAGATTCCACCTTACACCCACCAGAATGGCTAAGATAAAAAGCACAAGTGACAGGTCATGTTGGTGAGGATGTAGAGAAAGAGGAACACTCTTCTATTGCTGGTGGGGGTGCAAACTTGTACAACCACTCTGGAAATCATTATGTTAGTTCCCCAGAAAATTGGAAACTGATCTACTTCAAGACCCAGCTATACTACTCCTGGGCATATACCCAAAATACACTCCACCATACCATAAGGACACTTGCTTACCACATTCATAGTGGTTTTATTCATAATAGCCAGAAACTTAAGACAACCTCAATGTCCATTACACAAAGACTGGAGAAAGAAAATGTGATATATTTACACAATGGAGCTTAGAAAAAAACAAAAAGACATCACAGATCCAGAGAGGCTAAGTAACAAGGAGGGCTCTAGGGGAATTCATGGTCTCCCTGAGAAGGATAAATAGCATACATTTGGCGGGGGGGGGGGGGGGGGGGGGGGACATGGGTGGATGGGAATGGGAACAGGAGGAATCAGGTGGTGGAGGGAGGGACACAGGGAGAGATGACTGGACTAGAGGGCATTTAGAGGGTATTTGGGAAGCCTAGAGCAATGGAAACTGGCTAGGTGCTGAAAGAACCTTTGACAAAGTTAAATACCACTTTCTGATGAAAGTACTAAAGAGATTAGAGATACAAGAGATATAACTAAACATAATAAAGGCTATTTACAGCAGGTCTGTGGTATTAATATTTTAATAAATCCTGGTATGGGGTTGCTTCCCGCCTCAATGGTTTATATTTTAATATGCCTTAAGCAGCACAATAGTTGGGCAGCTGCCTACCCTCCATGCTGCTAGAAGCCACCTCCTGCCAATAATTCTGAGTTACTACTTACTAATTTCTATGTCCCATCTTGGCTGCTCCTGACCCAGTTGAGCAGCCCTCTGGGCTGTGCGCTCTCGGCCCCTTTACAGGATGACTCTGCCTCTCTGTCTGCACTCTTCTCTGGCAAGGTGTTGCTCCCCTTCCTACTCCTCCTTGTGGTCCCAGGCCCAGGAAACCCCAACCCTGACTCCTTCTCTCCTCCCCAGCTATTGGCTGCTGGCATCTTTACTTACCAATCAGAATTAACTGGGGGCAGGTTCCCAGAAGCTTTGTGCATACCCTCTCATGCAAACTATTTTTAGGGGGTCATAATTAGCATTAGAATACAAGCAGCTACAAAGGCCTATAGTCAACATCAAAAGAAATGGAGAGAAATTCTCATCAATTCCACTAAAATCAGAAAGAGGATAAACTTGCCCACTCTCTCCATATCTATTCAGTATAGTACTTGAATTTCTAGCTAGAGCAATAAGGCAACTGAAGGAGATCAAGGGGATACAAATTAGAAAGGAAGAAGTCAAAGTATCATTATTTGACAGGTATATTATCATATACATAACAGTATATGAGCAAGTGATATGCTCATATACCCCAAAAATTCTGCCAGGGAACTCCTACTGCTGATTAACACTTTCAGCAAAGTGTCTGGACAAAGATTAACTAAAATAAATAAATAAATAAATACATACATACATACATACATACATACATAATACATACATACATATCCATAGCCCTCATACACACAAATGACAGACAGGCTGAGAAATAAATCAGGGAAGCACAACCCATCACAATAGATGCAAAACAAACTACCTTGTGGTAACCCTAACCAAGCAAATGAAAGGCTTGTATGACAAAAACTTCAAGTCTTTGAAGAAAGACATTGAAGAAGATATTAGAAGATGGAAAGATTTTCCCATGCTAATGGACCCAGTAGAATTAACATAGTAAAAATGGTCATCCTATCAAAATCAATCTACCATACGATCAAACGCAAAAGATTCAACCCAATCACCATCAAAATTCTAACACAATTCTTTACAGCTCTTGAAAGAAAAATATTCAGCTTCATATATATATATAAAAAAAAACCCAAAAACAAAAAAACATCACTACCACCACCAAAAAACCCAAGGTAGCTAAAACAATCCTGAACAACGAAAGAACTTCTAGAGGTATCAGCATCCCTGATTTGCAACAATACTATAGAGCAACAGAATAAAAACTGCAAGGGATTGACATAAAAACAGACCGGTTGATCAGTGGAACTCAATCAGACTCAAGCTAGACCCACATTCCTACAGATATATGATTTTTGATAACAAAGCCAGAAATAGACAATGGAAGAAAGAAAGAATCTTAAACAAATGCTGTTGGTCTAACTGGATGTCCGCATGTAGAAGAATGCAAGTAGATCCATGTTTATCACTCTGCACAAAACTCAAGTATACATGGATCAAAGACCTCAACATAAAACACACAGAACCTGATAGAAGAGAAAGTGGGGAACAGCTTGGAATTCAGATGGAACTGGCTGTAAGTTCAACTTAGATCCTCCCCAGAGGCACAGCACTTTCATTTCTTCATGTGAGAGGAAGCCAAGTCAAACACAGAAACTATTTTTACTGAATGATCTTCAACTCTCAGCACTGCACAACACGTGTATTTAATAACTGAAATAGTAATCTCTTTCTAAAATATGTTTGGGGAGAGCATTCTAATCAATTCAAAAGTACACATTCCTTTTCTTAAAAATACATATCTATATTGGTTCTCAAACTCTTAGAAGCACGACCTCCACCCCAGCCTCCACTGTCTTTTTTCTTTTAACTTTTATTGCATTATGATGATAAAAGTTATATGATTTCAATTTATCTGAAATTGTTAACATTTAAAAACATATTTTAAGTAAATATAATTAAACCACATTCTTGTTTCCCTTTTGTACCCCCACCCCTCCCAGAGACCCCCTTCAATACCTACAATATCTTTTTTGTCATAGTCTTTAAAATTTATAAAATATTATAACAATAAAAATAAGTATTATAAAAGTTGTTTGATATAAACCAACAATCAACTTAACAGTCTTATGTAGATGCTCGTCTACAACAATAGTGAAAATACATTTTTCTCAATATAAATTTTAAATAACTCCAAACATATTAACTGTATATTTCAAAATAATATATCACTAATAGTGATGAACATAAATATATAAAGTCTTTTTGTTTGTTTTGTATTTAGTAGAGTTTAAAATCTTGGCTCTTTCTGTGGTACAAGCCCAAAATAAGAACAATTTTTAGACCTTGGATTTCATTGTAATAAGGCTATACTTCAATGACCCTCACATCACCAAAGGATTTTACCTCCCTAGTAGCTAAGCTGAGAGTTGATAGTTCTGCTGCACCAAGAAATGAATTGTAGGCTCGATTTTTTGGATCCAGACTTCCTGCTATGGTTAAAGCTATTTGACTTGAGTGAGTGACTTTATTCTCAGCCCATTGAGAACAGATTACATTCATTTAAGAAATGGTGTAGGTATTAAGATGGTCTATCCATAAAGTCATTCACCAATTGTTTCAATGAACAGTGGTTCTACTTGGAGGGTGGCATGGACATTGGGTGAGGGTAAGAATTTGGTTCATTAGCTGTGATAATTTGGAAAAGCATTCATCTCAGAGAAAGAATAACTTATGAAGTCCTCTTCTTCAAACTTGATACAAGAGTTACAAACATCAGGCAAAGCATTCAGTCTCACTCTTTGTTGTTCTCTTACAAGCCCCTTCCCAATTTAATTGTCTATGTTTCTTTTGGGTACATAAATACTTTTGAAATATATAAGCTGTTCTGAAAACCATAGTATAGTGTAAAGACATGAAATAAACAATACTACTAATAGAGAGGCTGAGATAGGAGAAGCAAGATTTCAAGACCCTTATGTTGTACACAGCCAGACACTATCATGAACAAAGCTGAAAGTCTGTATAGATTGTACAATATTGGACCTATTTCTCTAATTATCAAATTAGAGAAACCTCTGGATGACAGTCAACAAATTTCTAATTCCTCATGTTTTTGGATTTCAATCGCTTAGGATTTGTTGGTAATATTACTTTTCATATTAAGATATTAAGAAAAAGTAATTGTTACTTCCTGTTGTTTTTGTTGTAAGAGGTGGAATTAGGTTTGTGTGGATTTGTTGAAAGACTACTTTCTTGCTTCTTCTAGGGTGTAGTTTTGCTCTTTATGTTGATGTTTTCCATCTATTATCCTTTGTAGGGCTGGATTTGTGGAAAGATATTGTATAAATTTTGTTTTGTCATGGAATATCTTGTTTTCTCCATCTATCGATCGTAATTGAGAGTTTTGCTGGGTATAGTAACCTGGGCTGGCATTTGTGTTCTTGTAGGGTCTGTATGATATCTGTCCAGGATCTTTTAGCTTTCATAGTCTCTGGTGAGAAGTCTGGTGATATTCTGATAGGCCTGCCTATATGCTACTTGACCTTTTTTCCCTTACTGCTTTTAAAAATCTTTTTTTGTTTAGTGCATTTGGTGTTTTGATTATTATGTGAGGGGAGGAATTTCTTTTCTGGTTCAGTCTATTTGGAGTTCTGTAGGCTTCTTGTATGTTCATGGGCATCTCTTTGTTTAGGTTAGGGAAATTTTCTTCTATAATTTTGTTCAAGATATTTACTGGCCCATTACATTGGGAATCTTCACTCTCTTCTATATCTATTATCCTTAGGTTTGGTCTTCTCATTGTGTCCTGTATTTCCTGGATGTTTTGGGTTAGGAGCTTTTTGCTTTTTGCATTTTCTTTGACTGTTGTGTCAATGTTTTCTGTGGTGTCTTCTGCCCCGGAGATTCTCTCTTTTATCTCTTGTATTCTGTTGGTGATGTTTGCATCTCTGACTCCTGATTTCTTTCCTAGGTTTTGTATGGCCAGGGTTGTCTCTCTTTTTATTTTCTTTATCGTTTCTATTTACATTTTTAGATTCTGGATGGTTTTGCTCATTTCCTTCATCTGTTTGATTGTGTTTTCCTGAAGATCTTTAAGGGATTTTTGTGTTTCCTCTTGAAGGGCTTCTAGCTGTTTACCTGTGTTCTCCTGTATTTCTTTGAGAGTGCTATTTATCTTTCTTAAAGTCCTGTATCATCATCATAAGTGATTTTATATCTGAATCTTACTTTTACCGTTAATGTGTGTCCAGGACTTGCTATGGTGGGAGAATTGGGTTCTGATGATGCCAAGTGACCTTGGTTTGTGTTATTTATTTTCTTATGCTTGGCCCCCACCATCTGGTTATCTCTAGTGCTACCTGCCCTTGCTAAATCTGGAGTCAGTCCTTCCTGTGATTCTGGTTGTGTCAGAACTCCTCAGAGTCAAGCTGACTCTGTGATCCTGGGCTTGTTAGAGCACCTGGGAGTGGAGCTTCCTCTCGGTGTTGTGGTACTGGCTGCAGAGCTTGTGCCCAAGGTCTGCTCAAGACACCAGCCCAGAGAGACTGGAAGGAACCAGAGCCACTGGACTGGCATAGTTCCTGTGTGCCTGGTCCTGTTGGGTCCAGTTACTCCTGGTGTTGGGACAGATGTTGGGTCCTCCTCACCTCTGATCCTAGGTGTGTCAGAACGCCTGGGAGTGGAGCTTCCTCTGGGTGCTGAGGGACTGGCTGCAGAGCTTGCGCCCAAGATCTGTTCAGGACATAAGCCCAGAGAGACCTGAAGGCTCCACTGTCTTTCATCTGGAGAGACACAGGCGCTTAAGGCCCCTGTCTTAGACTGAGTTCTTGCCTCCCCTAAGTGGTCAGCCCTAGGGAGGTGGAAATGCAGACACACAGCAGCTCTGTCAGAGGAGAAGGGGGAGGTGGAGGGGGGGAGTGACTTTGTGTGGGGAACCAGGAAGGGGCAGCATCTGGCATGTGTGTGTGTGTGTTATTAATATTTATACATATATAAATTTCCTGTCCTCTTCTTTCTTTTTTCCTTCTATTTTTTGTTGTTGCTTTTGTTTTAACATATGTGTCTGCTGGAGAGATGGCTCAGCAGTTAAGACCTCTAGCTAACTGCTCTTCCAGAGAACCCAGATATTCTAGCACTCACTTGGCAGCTCACAACTGTCTATAACTGTAGTTCCAGGGGATCCATCACCCTCACACAGGCATACATGCAGGAAAACCACCAAAGCAAATAAAATAAAAATAAATAAGTCAGTTAAAAAAAAATAGGTCTCACTGTGTATTTCTGGCTAGAGCTCCCTGAAGCTTATTCTGGCCCTGAGCTTCCTAAATCCTGGGGTAACAGGCATGTGCCATCCTGGCTCTCTTCTAGGGATCTAAATTTCAGTTTTGTCTTTGTAGATGACACTAAGAACAAAGGAAATGTTTGTCCAAACTGTCTACAGTAAGCATATGAACCTAAAAGTGAAAAGGGCTCTGACTTAGACACAAGCTACAGCAAGAACCACAGGCTTTCCACTTAATGTCACTCAGCAAACGCCCTCTATGGATGTCCTTGCACAGCACCTGGCCTTCGAGAAAAAGCCAGCTTCACATAGTTCAAGAGGGGAAAATAAATTCACCTTAGCTCTTTTAATTACATAAATCATAGCAGGAGAAAAAAAATTCTCAAAACTTAAAAAATTAGCCGGGCAGTGGTGGTTCACGCCTTTAATTCCAGCACTTGGGAGGCAGAGGCAGGCGGATTTCTGAGTTTGAGGCCAGCCTGGTCTACAGAGTGAGTTCCAGGACAGCCAAGGCTACTCAGAGAAACCCTGTCTCAAAAAAAAAAAAAAAAAAACAAAACTTAAAACCTTAACGTTACTATACTAGTTGTTTCTCTGTTGCTATGATAAAGCACAATGGCCAAGGCAGCTTATAGAAGGAAGGATTTATTTGAGGCTTAGAACTCCAGAGGTGTGGGAGTCCATCATCATCATGGCAGGGAGCATGGCAACAGGCAGCCAGGCATGGCGCAGGCGCAGCTGCTGAGAGCTCATACCCAAATCCACAAGCAGGAAGCAGAGAGCACTCTGGGAATGACAGAAGTTTTTGAAACCTCAAGTCCCACCACCACACACATTCACCAACAAGATCAGACCTTCCAATTGTTCCCAAGCAGTTTCGCCAGTTGAAGATCAAGCATTTAAACATGCAAGCCTATGGGGACCATTCTCATTCAAACTACCACCAGTTATTTTTATTAATTTAGATGTATGATTATTTTGCCTGCACATGTCTGTCCATCACATGAGTGTGTGCCAATGCCATGGGGTCAGATCCCCTACAACTGGAGTTTTAGATAGCTGTGGCCCGTCATGGCGGTGCTGGGGATAAAACTCAGGTCCTTTGCTGGAGCAACAAGTGCTCTTAACTGCTGAACTATCTCTTCTGTCTCTGGACCAAATTTTCAAAGAACCACATATGGAACTAAGTGCTATAGATAAAACATCACCTGAACTTCCTTTAATGTTTGAATTCAAATCCACCATATATTTAATAACCCATTTATTTCTAGAATCCCATTTTTATAGGATAAAGTGTATTTTATTTACATAGAGGAGAAAGTATCTCACCTCTAGCTGAAGCTCTATGGGCATTTGATAGCTGCTGGTAAAATAGGCAATTTCCTTTAATGCTGTGACCTCTGGTGTAGTAACCACACTCCAGGGTAGGCCCCATATTCAAGAGAAGTTGGTCAACACAAACTGAAGTCAACTAAGGGAAGGAGGAAGGGAGAGACGGAGGTAGGGAGGTAGGGAGGGAGGTGCATGTGCCTCACTACCCTAGGTTTAAAATATATTTTGTACTCCAAAATATCAGTGATAGAACTACAGATTTTTTTTTTTATCAGTCAAGGGCACTGTATCTTTAACTACAATAAAGGAATACCATAGACAACAGAGATCTCAGTTATAATAAACAGATAGCAGCATGTGTTTCTGTTTACACATGTGAGAAGTGAAATAAAGTGAACACACGTTTCTACAGTAAAGGCATAGAGACTTAAACTCCTTAAGCACACTTGACAGAACCTCACCAGAAAATTCTTCAAAGTGTCTCTTTGGTGACACAGAAACTTTTCTCCATTGATTTAGATATTTTTATTGACCTTTTGTTCTTCAAAATCTCTCCCCAAATAGAGTAAGAGTTTTGAATTTGTAAACAACACAATTTCAAGCATATCTACTATTGTCCTCGGAGGTAGCTCATGTTTTCTGCTCCACATGTACACTTGGGCTAGCGGAGCCATGAGCATGGAGTGCTTCTGTCTCCCACTTTAAAGCAGACTCGGCAGGCTCCTGGTGTTCCTGAGCCCTGGATTTCACAGCATGGGCTGCATAGTTAAGGCTGGTATTTTCACTCCAATGCCAGTAACCTGAAAAAGGATTATAGACCAATCCTGCCACAGTTTCAACTGACAGACCATCTGAAAAAAAAAAAAAGAAAGAAAGAAAAAATCTTGGACTCAATAAACATTTACCATTCAAACCATAAGAATACACAGTCACTCTTCATATTAACATAAAGTAACCAACTTAATGAACTTTAAAAATGTTTTGCAGTCATGTTTGATCATACTTAATTGCAGGTGAGAATACACACTCCCAAGCAGAGGACTGGGTCAAAGCCCAGCTCTGACTACTGTATGCTGTCCCTTTCTGGATAACACATAGAGATCATGTGCTCTGGAGCTCTGGAATTAGAGGAGATCTGTCTAAAGTAGTAACTCAGTGCTTAGCCTAGAATTCTCAACAAATGTTGGCTGTCACTTGAGAGTATCTTTTAAAAAACTGTCTCCATAAGGTATCGTAGTTTTGCTTGTATTCTCTTTTATTTGTTTAGACAAGGCCTCACTTTGTTTAAGACTGGCTTTATTTTTATTTTATTTTATTTTATTTTTTATTAATTTATTCACTTATTCACTTTACATTGGGTTGCAGCTCCCTTCCCTCCTCTCCTCCCAACTCCACCCTCACAAATCCCTCCCCCCATTACCCTCTTGGGTACCACCCCACCCTGGGACATCAAAGATTGGCTTTATTTAATACAGGCTTTCTATATAGCCCAGGCTAGCCTTACATATCCAGTCCTTCTGGTTCAGCCTTTTAAGTGTCATGATTACAAGTATGCATCATTACGCTCAGCTCCAAAAAGATTCTTTAAAGTATCTTTTTTCTATTCTATTTTCAACGAAGATACAGGCACCTCTAAAAGCCACCATAATGCTCTGAACTAACAATATTTTAAGAAAAATATTTTTCTGATACACTGTTGTCAACAAAAGCATAGAAAATGGTGTCTAAGTACCCAACCAGCCCTCCAAAATGTCAGATGAGTGAACTAAGAAACATCCCTTAACAGAATTCAATAAACAAATCATTTATTGTATCAAAGCATGGTAAGGCACTGCGCAGAGGATTAAAAAGAGCTTATGGGCCAGGAAAGAGTGAAGAAATGTGAAGATTACATGCGGCCACACTTAGAGCATACTTAGAGACAGCAGGTGGATACATACTCCTAAGCAGAATCCTAGGTTCAAATACCAACTCTGACATCTGCTGTGGTGAGTCTAAGTCACTTATGTAGGTACCAGAAATACATAAGAAATGATATGGAAGTTAAAATACATCTGAGTGTAGGAGAGTCAGGAAACTGGGCATGTGGAGCACACCCCACACCTAGCCTTAAACAATGAAGACTACATTATCCAGGAAAGGCTTCACTGTTCATCACTCAAGGCTAAGTGCAAGTCAGGGTGGTACCTACTTTATAACCATAGTTTCAAAGAGTTTAAGACATAAAGAAAGGGAACTAGGGCTGGAGAGATGGCTCAGCGGTTAAGAGCACTGACTACTCTTCCAGAGGTCCTGAGTTCAATTCCCAGCAACCACATGGTGGCTCACAACCATCTGTAATGGGATCAGATGCCCCCTCTGGTGTGTCTGAAGACAGCTACAGTGTACTCATATACATGAAATAAATAAATAAAAAGAAAGAAAACTAACATCTGAAAAAAAAGAAACTAGTAACCTGCTTAAATAAATGCTAGCTTATGCAATTAATAATTATACACACATGACAGGTTCAGATAGGCCTCAAGAACTGGAAAACAATTTTAATACTTACTTGGTTCTAAGATACTCTCTAGCTTTTCAGGTGAAACAAACTTCTCCCACGTGTGAGTGCCTTTTGGAACAATGCCTGCAATTTGCTCTGTGAAAACAATTCCCAAGGCATAGGACAGCTGTGTTTTGTTAATTGTAGTAATGAATAAAGAGCCACCAGGCTAAAGGGAAGAAATAGATACACAAATCAAACAATGGAAGTGAAGCATGAAAGTTAGGAGTACCTGTTAGGCAAAGGCTTGCTTCCACACCCTCCTGCTTTCTGAATGAAGAAAGTGCCTTTAAGATGCATAAGTAGCCATAAAACATAAATACCAAAATAGCATTTTTCTCTCTTGGGAAAATCTGTTATTCTAGGCAATCTAATATAGACACAGTCACTAAATCTATACATCAAGCATAGTTTTCAACTCAAAATTTTCTTATTGCTATTTATGTATATATATATTTATTTATGTATATATTCTTTTGTATGTATTAAATGCTTTATCTGGGTTGATACATGTCTATATTTATATTCTTTTTTCTTTTGTTGAAAGATTTTTTGCATATATTTTTCTCTTTTTTTTATTATTATTATTATTATTATTATTATTATTATTATTATTATTATTATTTAGGTTTTTTCAACACAAAAGTTTCACTGTGTAGCCCTGGCTGAACTCACTCTGTAGATCAGGGTGGCCTCAAACTCAAGAGAGGTCAGCCTCTGCCTCCTGAGCGCTAGGATTAACGGTGTGCACCGTCACTGTTCAGGTAAGACAATATATTCTTACTACTGCTTTCCCACTCCCAGGTCCCCCACACCTCCCTTTCATCTGGATCCACACCCTTTCTGTCTCTTGTCAAAACACAAAAAGGCATCTCAGAAGTAATAATAAAATAAAATAATAAAAAACAAATAATCAAAACAACTTTTGTAATACTTATTTGTATTATAATATTTTATAAATTTTAAGGAATATGACAAAAAAGATATTGTAGGTATTGAAGGGGAGTCTCTGGGAGGAGTAGGGTACAAAAGGGAAACAAGAATGTGATTTAATTCTATTTACTTAAAATATGCTTTTAAATGTTAACAAATTCAGATAAATTGAAATTATGTAAAAAAAAAAAAAAAAAGCAAATAATCAGAATGTGTCAATGTCCAACCAAGAAAAAGAGCCTAAGAAATAGCACAGGAAGTACATATAGACACAGAAAAACATATGTTTGCACATACAGGAATCCCACAAAAACCAAAACTGGAAGCCATAGTATATATGCAAAGGACTTGTAACATTAAAATAAAAAATGCCCTAACACAAAGAACCTCCAAAGATGTCATTGAGTTGTTTTGTGTTGGTCAGCTACTGAGGGGCATAGGGCCTACTCCTAAGAGTGGTTTGAAAAGAGAGAGAGAGAGGGGGGGGGAGGAAGAGAGAGAGGGAGAGAGAAAACAGTGTGATTTGTTTCCTCAGTGAGACTGCCTTGGAGAAAACTAATTTTTCATTCCGGGTTAAGAATGGGAGTGTGGCACATGCCTTTAACCCCAGCACTTGGGAAGCAGAGGCAGGTGGATTTCTGAGTTTGAGACCAGCCTGGTCTACAGAGCGAGTTCCAGGACAGCCAAGACTGCGCAGAGAAACTCTGTCCCAAAAAAACAAAAAAACCCTAGAGAATGGGAGTGTGTATCCACTCCTTCAGCTCCAGGAGCCCGCGTGGCCCTACGCAGGCCCTGCACTCTGCTGCCAGTCTTGGGGAGTCTTCCGTACTGTCTCTCACACAGCAAGCCAAATGTGCTTGGTACAGCATTCACCTCTACCTCCTGGGCTAAGGGACACTGCCAGCAAGTGATCTCTGACAATGATAGTCATTAGGGTTAAGCGTATTTTGTTTTGATTTATGTAAAGATTGTGAAGGGATCAAGATAAACTCTTAGATGAAAGCAAATCACTTATGGGAGTATTTAGCCTGCCTGTGTAATAATAATATTTATATTTCCTATGTTTATTCTCAACACAGCAAGGAAGATAATATCCCTCCTTCTTTTACCCAGTCTCATAGCCTAAAAAGGATAAAATGTCACTCCAAAATCCCTCTTTCTCTTTTTCTCTCTCTCTCTTTCTCTCTCTCTCTCTCTCTCTCTCTCTCTCTCTCTCTCTCTCTCTGTGTGTGTGTGTGTGTGTGTGTGTGTGTGTGTGTGTGTTTATTGATTGTAACAGATTGGTAGATAGATAGATACTGTGTGTATATAGTAGGAAAAGATGTATATTTTAAATACCATTCTATATACAAACTAACAAAGAATACCAAAATATTAGGGTATCTATATCTCTACATGTTGTAGCTCCTCTCTGCAAACTTTAGTACTTTAAACCTTACTAACAGCCATTTATGAGTATCCAGTCTGTGCTTGCTAATATCACACTTCATGGTGACCGTGGTAAGCAATTATTTTTAAACATCTGGTCTCCATTAAAACAAAATTAAAGTTTACAGTATCAGCATTCCTCATATGTGTCAACGAACCTCCATTCTGACATTTATATTAATATAAATACAAAAACTACTAAGGATTTTACTTGGAAAATAGGAAATAAACCTAATAAAATTCTATTTAAGATAAAACTCTTCGAAACTGTTAGGGATTTGGGCCAGTGGAATGGCTCCGAGGGTAAAGGCATCAGACAGAAAGCCTGCTGTTCCAACTCCATCCCTAGGACATACATGATAGGAGAGAATTAACCCCTCAAGTAGTCCTATACCTCAATGCACGATCTATGGCATGAGCACCCTCCCAGACCCCCCCCCCCACATAAAACTGAAATGTAATAAAGAGGTATAAAAATGTCAGAGATAGAAGATGACTAAGGACACATAGCAATTCCATGCAATGTGGAAGTCTAGGTTGGATACATAATAGAAAAATAAAATTAGTGGGGAAACTGATGAGCCTTAGCATGCTCTCCATGCAATTCCTAAGGCAATGGTTACTAATTCATGGCTAGTCTTTAGATATGCACCAGAGATCACAGGAAAAGGACACTGAAGAGGCAAGTGAGAGGTTTGGGGCACAGAACTGAAGTCAGTAAGTGATTTCAGGAAATACAGTTAAGGGTGGGCATCTGAGAGCCAGTGTCCCCTTCAACTTGGAGCACTAAGTACCTCGAGTGACACATCTCAGTTTCTACACATATGTGATCTGTTAATATAAAGGAAAAACGGGTGAAGGCAAGTCATTCTGCATTTGCAATTCTTCCGTAAATCTACAATTATTTTACTAGAAAGCTATTTTACTAGATAGTACTACGTACTTTCAGCCAGGGAAGTACGTTGGCTGACTGCAGATCTTCACGTCTCCTTCTGCTCCTCCAAATCCAATCCCCAAGCTCACTCCTGGCTCTGCAGCAGACCACTTGCTTCTGTCTCCCTTCCCTCCCTATCCCCATCTTCAGTGGATCACACAGACTTTCCCTGGCTTCTCTCCCCACCCCCCTCACTGCTTTATCTCCACCTGCAATTCTAGCAGGCATCTCCTGGGATATTCGGCCAGCAAAGCAGATAGGCCAGCTGCAGATCTCCACCTCTCCCTCCATTCCTCCAAGTCTCATTCCCCAGCTCTGTAGCATACAGAGCTGCTGTGGTCTCAGCTTACTTGATCCTGGGGGATCATTCTGCTTTCCTCCCTCCTGTCGACTCCATGCTCCACCACAAACACTCATAGCTCATTCTCATGTCTATGTGTCAGCTTCTAATACTTAGGAACACATTTTACTTGGACCCCAGTGACCACACCTATTGGAATCTCAGAGGAATTTCCTACCAGGCAACACATAGCCACCACACTTGCATAAGAACCAGAGAGGAAACTAACCCAGGAACAGAACACCCACCCAACAAAGACAAGGGCAGACATCAGCACCTAGAATTACAGCCTTCCAATCCCACATACTTAGATGCTACTGGAAAAACACAACCAATAACATCTGGACAATATGTCTCTACTAGGGCCCAGCAACCCTAATTCAGAAAGCGATGAGTATTATAACATAACTGAAGCACAAGAAAAGACCTTATGGATATAACAGAGGACCATAAAGGGAAAATAAATACATCCCTTAGCACAATCTATGACGACACAAACAGTGGAAGGGAGGAGTAAAACAATTCAAAACTTGAAACTGAAATTAGAAAAAAAAAAAAAAAACCCAAATGGAGGGAAATCTGCAAGTTTCTGACAAGTTTAGGAACCCAAACAGGAACCACAGAGGCAAGCCTCACTGACACAATACAAGAGATGGACAACAGGATCTCATGCACTAAAGACACAATAGAAGAAATGTCTATCTACAAAACCAGCTCTGCAGATGGTGCATGAACTTAAAGAGGTTAACCACACCCAAGAAAACACAAGGTATAGATAATCCCAGGCTAGCAAATCAAAAGAAGGGAAACACACACACACACACACACACACACACACACACGGACTGCCATCACCACCACCACCACCACAACAATAATATGAATCAATAACGAACTGCTCATTGATAACTCTCAGTATGGTCTCAATGCCCCAGTAAGACACAGAATGGAGGTAAAAACAGAATCCATCCTTTGGCTGCATCTAAGAAACACACCTTAACATCAAAGTTAAACATATTTTAAGCAAATGGACCTAAAAGCAAGCTACTGTTTGCACTTAATATTTAATATTAAAATTATAATATAAAAGTTTATATGTAGGCATATAATATATTTATATGTAAAATATAAATATTAAATATTAATATTTAACAATATAGACTTTGAACCAAAACCAACCAGAAGAGATAGGAAGGAATACTATATATTAATCAAAGGAAAAACCTACCAAGAGGTCTTAGCAATTCTTAACATCTATTCACCAAACACAAAGGCACCCAAGTTTGTTAAAGAAACACTACTACAGCTTAAATCACATATTGACCCTCACATACTAATAATGGGAGACTTCAATATGCCACTCTCACTAATAAGCAGATTATCAAGAAAAGAAAAGAAGAGAAATGCCAGAGTTAATTGGCAAATAAACCTAACAGCTATTTACAGAACATTTCATCCAAACACAAAAGGATATACCTTCTTCTCAGCACCTCATCAAACTTTCTGCGAAACTGACCACATAGACTCAAATCAACAGTCAGAAGAAAATTGAAATAACATTTAGCACCTGATCTGACCATCATGGATTAAATCTGGATATCAACAACAACAGAAACAACAGAAAATTGAAAAACTCATGGGAACTGAACAACCTACTACTGAGTGAAAAACAAGTAAAGACAGATATCAAGGAAGAAATTAAGCTGGGTGGTGGTGATGCATGTGTTTAATTCCAGCACTAAAAAAAGCGGGGGGGAAGGGAGGAGGAAGGGAGGGAGAGGGAGAAAGGGAGAGAAGGAGAGAGACAGGGAGGGAGGAGGAAGGGAGGGAGAGGGAGAGAGGGAGAGGGAGAGAAGGAGAGAGGGAGAGAGGGAGGGAGGGAGGGGAGAGAGGCCAAAGGGAGGAGGAAGGGAAGGAGAGGGAGAGAAGGAGAGAGGGAGAGAGGGAGGGAGAGAGGGAGGGAGGGAGGGAGAAGGAGGGAGGGAGGGAAAGGGAGAAAGGGAGAGAAGGAGAGAGACAGGGAGGGAGCAGGAAGGGAGGGAGAGGGAGAGAGGGAGAGAAGGAGAGAGACAGGGAGGGAGGAGGAAGGGAGGGAGAAGGGGAAAGGGAGAGAGACAGAGAAAGAGACTGAAGATAAGGACATAATAAAAAGCAATTCTAAGAGCCTACATAAAAAATAATTGGAGAGATAGATCATATACTAACAACGTCAGCACCCCTGAAAGCTCTAGAACAGAAAAAGAAATCACATCCAGAAGGAGTTGTAACCATTTTTATTCAATTCCAAAAAGCCTTCAATTTATTTCTTACTATCTGTTATCACTCATTCTCATTCAGCTGTGGGTTGCTCAGTTTCCTTGAGTTTGCAAGTGTTCTGTTAATAGTTCATGATGGTAAGCATGGAGACTTGGGGGAAAACACTCATTCATTGCTGGCAGGAGTGCAAATTCATACAGCTGCCATGGAAATCAGTGTGGCAGTTCCTCAGAAAGATGGGAATCTATCTACCTCAAGATCCACCTATACCAAAAGGATGCTTCATCCTATCACAGAGACACTTCCTTAACCTTGTTCACTGCTGTTCTATTGATAAGAAGAAGAAACTGCAAACAACCTAGATGTCATGCAACAGGAAAGTCAATAAAGAAAATGTGGTACATTTACACACTAGAATATTATTTAGCTGTTAAAAAAATGAGGTCATAAAATTTTCAGATCAATGGAAAATGGCTAGAAAAATTATCCTGAGGAGGTATCTCAGACCCAGAAAGACAAATGTGTAGATATTAGCTCTATGTTATCATTAAGTCTATGAGAACCAAGCTACACTCCTTAGAAACACAGAGGTTAGGTATACAGGAAGGGAATATAGGGGACACACAGATCTCACTAGGAAAAGGAAACAGAATAGCAAATATGGATGGAAGGAGGGGCTAGAATGGGAGGACCAATAGGTGATAGGGAGAGGGGGACAAAGGAAAGAAGACAGGGAGAGACAGTTAAAATTAAGGGTAACCTGGGGTATAAAATAGAAATCTAATGCAGTAGAAGCTTCCTAAAATAAATACACATAGGAAAGCAATCTAAATCAAATCACCAAATATCGGAGTCAGTCATCTTTTGTCGATTTGTTGGTCAAAGAGGTCCCATAAAACTCCCAAAACAGCCGGGCGGTGGTGGCTCTCGCCTTTAGTCCCAGCACTTGGGAGGCGGAGACAGGCAGATTTCTGAGTTCGGAGCCACCCTGGTCTACAGAGTGAGTTCCAGGACAGCCAGGGCTATACAGAGAAACCCTGTCTCGAAAAACAAAAAACAAAAAACAAACAAACAAACAAACAAAAAAGACTCCCAAAACAACCCAGGCTGTTGCTTTTCACACATTGACAGCAAGCATCATCCACACAACTCACTGAAGATGGAGAAGTCTAGCTGGGGCCATATAAAGCCTTCTTCCCTATGAACTAGTGTCATTGATACAGGAAGGTACTTTGCATGATACCAAAATGGGAAATGCAAGTACCAAAGTAGGCCACAAATGCTTTGTTCTACACAGTGTCCTGCATGCAATAAATGCTAGGGCAATGGTAGCACAAAGTTTGGAGGAGGAACCAACCAATATCTGATTTGTCTTAAGGCCCTCTCCACAAGATGGAACCCATATACAACACTACTTAGGTAACCAAGGACCTGAGTCTAGATATCCCAGGGACTAGGTTAAAACCAAAACCAAAAGGAAACAAACAAACAAACATAGCAATGAAATGCCTCCTAAGGACATTCTGCTATAGGCATAGATCAGTGCCTCATTCAGCCATTGTCAGAGAAGCTTCCTCCTGCAGGAGATGGGAACAATACAGAGACCACAGCAAGACATTACACAAAAAATGAGAGACTAAATGTGATGTCTCCATCAAATCCTTTCCCTCAGAAAGCTTGAGGAAGAAGAGGCAGGACGAGAATAAGATTCAGAGGTGATGGAGGACATCAAAAGCAAATGGAGACAGCAGAGCCACACAGATCTGCACCAGGTCTCTGTGCATATATTATGGCTGCCAGTTAGTGTTTTCACGGGATCCCTGCATGTGCGAACAAGTATGATTCTGATTCTTGTGCCTTCTCTTGGGTGCTTTTCCTTTTGTTTGTTTGTCTTGTCCAAGTCGGATGCGTTAGTTTTTTGTTTTATCATATCATATCATATCATATATCATACCATATCATATTATAATTATCCCTTAGAAGCCTGTTTGTTTTCAGTAAGAAACAGGGAGTGGATCTGGAGGGGATGAGAGGTGGGGAGGAAATAGGAAGAGTAGAGGGAGGGAAACCATAATCAGGATATAGTGCTCAAGAAAAAAAATCTATTTTCAACTTCCAATAAATGGAAATAAAATAAGATGAAATAAAACTTTCTTTAAAATATATGAGCAGGGGCTAGAGGGACCACCCTAACTAGGAGCACTGGTTGCTCTTCCAGAGACCTCAGGTTTGATTTCCAGCACCCACA
>JADRCD010217932.1:19693-30470 GCA_019843815.1 Montemys delectorum | reverse complement strand
TATATATATATATATATATATATATATATATATGCTGAGACAGAACAATACCCCCTGTTTTCTTTTTTAAATAAATGTACAATGTTAGGGAAAAAATTAGAAGACCAAAGGAAACAGGAATTAGAACACTTAGACAGAACAATAAAAAATTCTTAACAAAACTCAGCTGTGTTATGTCATTAAAATTTAATATATGAAGCTTTCTCATGTGTATGAATCTGAAAACCCTAGGAAAACATTTGTTAATAGGCCAGTAATCATCCCTTGCCTTATTTATCCAAGAATTTTTCTTTAAATGATGAATAGGTCTAACTATGAGCTACCTTCTTAAGAAAATATAGATGCTAATAGATCGAAGTTGAGGCAGCTACGTGTTCTTCCTTGTTTGAATAATACTCAATGACTGTTTTTTAGCCATCCAGGAAGTAGCTTAATTTTATTCTAAACAGAGCCCTACTGAGAAAATAATACAAGACACTCTTTAGTTGGCCTGGGGACTTGAGAGAAGCGGAAGCTCATATGGGTTCCATGAATGAGAGAATCACACTCTTCCTTCCCACAGATAAGTTAAATTAGCTGCTCCCTAAATCAAAACATGATCTGGTACAACCTGGGGTCTCCATGAAACACATGTCTGACATGTTCTTTATGAATGCACGCTCTCAACTCAGTGCGCTATTCATCTAGGCTTAGCAAATAAGCCCCTTACCTTTTCCCTCTCTGCTGAGATGTTTTCCTTCTCCCCTGTAATTTGTGGCGGCTTAGCAACTGATTAATGAGCGCTTGCTGGAAAAACCATTGCTTTGACCATAAGTAATGCCTAGGGAACTGTTCTGGTAAAAAAAAAAAAAGAAAAAAAAGAAAAAAAAAGAAAAAAAAAAAAGAGTTCTGCAGACAACACCAAAGCCATCACAAAAGCCCCTCTTAGATTCAAAATAAGAAATCTCTGCTTTGATGCACAGCCCACCCAACCCGGTTCTGCTTAAGTCCTGAAGTGATATCACATTACCTCCTTAAACTACCTCCAGAGAAGGAAGGGTCTCTATGGTGGTTTGCATAAAAATAACCCTAATAGGTCCATAGGAAGTGACACTATCAGGACGTGTGGCTTTATAGGGGTAGGTGTATCTGGTGGAGGAAGTGTGCCATTGTGGGGACAGGGCTGGGGAAGGTTGGGGGAATACTTTGAGGTCTCAGAAGCTCAAGCCTGTCTAGTGGCTCACATTCATTTCTGCTGCCTGCAGATCCAGATGCAGAACTCTCAGCTCCTTCTTCAAACGCCATGTCTGCCTGCACACTGCCATGTTCCTCAGCATGATGATAATGGACTAAACTTCTGAAACTGCATGTCAGCCCCAATTAAATGTTTTCTGTGATCACGGAGCCTCTTCACAGCAATAGAAACCCAAACTAAGACAGTCTCTCTTCACACTGTTCCCTCAACATACATCCCACAAACATGTGTGAGTGGAGAGACATCAGATCCTTGGCTTGTCAGTGTATTTTTTGCCTTGATGTAGGTTAATTTTAGACATAATTTTACAATGTCATTTGAAATTGATGCCCTTTGCTTTTTTCGGATCACTGAAATACTGTAGCAATCTGATTTCTCTCTTAAAAATCTGGCAGAGAAATGATTCCCTCAATCCTGGGAAATTTTAGAGGCAGGATTTCCCTCCATGTTCACAGAAACATAGACACCGTGTCCTAAAAAATGGGACCTGATAGTATTCAGAGGATTTTATTTTTAAAAGATTGTCACAAATAGACCTAAAATTTAAACTTTTCAGATTTGAACAGCACAAAGATGTAGAATTATCAGAACTCAAAGCAGTAACTGTTTATCGATCTAATTAGCAGCATGAACTTTTGAGGTGGGGGGTACGTAAAAATGGGGTAGACCAAATTCTCCTGTAATACCAACTTTCTTCAGGGCAATTTATACCCTGAAGGTTAAGAACAATCACTTGTTCAATCACAAGGACAAGCCTCACGTGGCAAAAATATTTTTTCCATAGAAGCACGTGAATAACAAACAATAGCTGAAGTAAACTCCATCTATCAGCTACACCTGGGAGGAACACTAAACTACATTCCGCAAGCAATTCTGTGTTATGGAGAGCAATTCTGTGTTATGGAGGAGCAGAGACTACAAGACTCTTGTTTTCTCACTGCGTCTCAGAAATCCTCTCACACAGTTTCGTTCATAGACCACGTTCCAACAATACCTTTCTTCCACAGCCCCCCTGAGATTAAAAGACAGCAAATACAACTTTTTATCATGCAAAGTTCCGTGGACCAATCGCGTTACACGAGGAGGGAGCAACCCGTAAAGTTACTTCAAGCATGGACTCGTTAAAGTGTGCTCATCTGCCTTATTTTACTTCTTGATTTGATAACGCTATTAATTAAAAGGCTACATGCCCAACTTGGAAATGTGTGGACTTTTAATGGTTTCCATTTTGGAAACAAGTCAATATGTTGTGGAGACAGAGCTCATTAGTGGCAAACAGTCAACAGTAAATTACATTGACTTCACCCAAATCCTGCTCATCCTCTGAGAGCACAGTTAAATCCTGGCTTCTCCGTGGAGCGCCACGCAGACACACCAGTCTGAAGGGCTTCTCAGTGTTCCCCACCATCAAGGAACCTAATATTTGCAATTAGTTGCCGAGAGCCCCAGAGCATCATTAAAGTTGCCTTAAGATCATTTCCCATCTCAAATGCTATTTTACTTCTTTGTCCCTACATCCAACTTACAAAGAAAGTCTTCCCCGGCAGGGACCCCTACCCACAATTCATCATATCCCCTTCATTCAAAACATAGTTTTACTGAAATGTGACATAAAATAGGAAGAGACACCATAAGGCACCTTAACTAACCTTTTCCTTCGAGGAGTTTCTTCCAATATAAAACTAAGTAAAAGAATATGTCAGGGAGTCTCTGAGAGAAATCAACAGCAGAGATGTAAAGAGGCCAGTTAAATAATGGGATGCCTATAAATAAATGCCCATGGCTACAAACCGATACTTTCTGTATCTTTTACAATAAATGTTTATTACAATTTGATTTTTTTTTACTTCCACATATCTGCATACGAGGCAGATACGTGCAGCAGTTTTCATTGCTCCAATCCATAAATACTTGGCAAGCATCTGAAAATGTGTCACCCCTAAGCTTACTGTCAGGGATACAGGATGGACAAGGCACATGTGGTCCCAGCTGACGTTATGTGCACACCTGTAGGAGTGTGTATTAGCAAACAGCTACAAACTGTGCTAAGTGTCCTGAAAATTACCCACGGGGAGTTGAAATCGAGAACAGTAGGAAGGAAATTACTTTAGTCAAAGTTGGCCAGGCAGCTCTCTGAGAAGCCAGCTACCAAAACACAGAGAAAGGGATATCAGGGGCTTGTGTACCACAGTCCTAAAGCAACAGAAGACAAATACAAATCTTTAGAAATGCAACTCGGTATGTACAGAAGCAAGTGGTTCAGAAGGGATAACGTGGGATCTCTTCCATGGTGCTGGGACCAAACCCAGGACCTTCTTCAAGCATTCTGCCATTTTGTTCCTTTGAGATGGGGTCTCACCATGTATTCTAAATTCACCTCCAGCTCCTAAATCCTCTGGTCTCAGCTTCCCAAGTGCTAAGATTACAGGCATGTGTCACCATGTCTGGTGCCATGCACAGATGCTATATGACAGCAGAAAACCATCTCACTCCTAGGCTGATTTCCTGTGTGCTCAATGTTATAAAAGCAAAGAGATAAGAAGCGACCAATCCTAGTGTTGGCAGTAATATCTCCTAACAAGCACTTTTTACCTTGAATGCTGTGCAGAGATCTCCATGGATACTTACACACGCATCCCAACCTTTTCTGTGTGTGTGCATGTATGAGCTGCACTAACCACACACTGATACTATTGTTTAAAGCTGATTTTTCTTTTATTCACCCAACACTGTCAAAATGAACTGTGAGTATCACATTCTCCTTTGCTTAATGTTGATATTGACCCCAAGAGGTTCAACTTTTAATAGTTTGAACTAAATAGGTTGTTCAGATAATCCACTGTCATTGTCCTTATTCTTTCTATGGTATGCTGGCCGGTGACAGATCCACACATCTTCAGACTGTCAGCTTTAAGATCAAAAGTTTCGATGATCTTAGAAGCCTAGAATCTGGCTGGGCAAAGCCTCCTTATCTGGAAGAGCAGGGCCTGCCAGGGGTCAAAGACAGCTCAAAACCTGCAGGAAGCTGCCTGGTAATGAGGTTCCAAAAACTTCCAGGCAGTTTTGGTGACAGCTGCTACATGTAGTGCAGGAGCTGGGTATCTGGCTCTAAGATCCTCAATTAGGACTTGAGGTGGAGGGAGGCAGGGGAAATACAGTAAGGCTCAGATACAGGAGAGTTCAAATACGAGGGAACTATTAAGTAAGGGCTTAAGTGCAAAAATGAAGTTTTGAAATTGTAACAGAAGGTCGGGGACCGGAAAGTCACACGGGAGACTCCAGGGTACTGAGTTGAAGTCAAATTCTGGACTAGAATTTAGTTGAAAACATCTGATTGATAAATTGAAATGGTAACATTCTAGTGCGTATTATGTAAATATGTAATATGTAATCTCAATAGGGGTTTCTACCCTGCCTAGTTATTTCAGTTCCCAGATAAAAGACATAAAACCTTTATATTTATAATAAGTCTTTAAAGCACTAGAGGTGGGCAGATATCAACCCTCTAGAGCTATTTTGTCTACTTCCCTGCCAAACCATCCCCCACCCCACCCCGAGATATGACTTGCCATGTTTCACCTGGGCTGCTTTTATTCCAAATGGCCAGCCCTCGTGGCCAATTCTCACAATCCCTTACCCCATGGTATTGTCTCCTCTATCTACTTTCTCTTCTCTCTCTCATGGTCCTTTTGCAGACCCCAAGCCTGGGAACCAAAACCGTATCTACCTGTCTTCTGCCCAGCTATAGGAAGCAAGGCTATATAACGTCCTTGGGTTTCAAATTAAGAAGCAAGGTCATATAGCATCATTTGGATGTTCCCCAGGCAACCAGGGCCAGTATTTAGCATTACAATGCATAGCAACAGGTGAGTAATTAGATACTCCTTACAGCTGCTCTGCCTTCCCTGTGTGTCACTCAGCTAGAGCCACCCACCTCTTCCTCTCTGTAAGCTATGAGCACCTAGATCTTTCCTCCCAAAGGCTCTAGACCAATAACCAACCAGCTGCTTCTGAAGTACTCCGCCCACTAAACATAGGGTCTCTATTGGTAGCCCTGGCCTTCTAAATCAGTCCCCTACCACCCTCACACTATGCCCATTCCCCACCTTTACCCCAGAGGTGCCCTGTGTGGACCTATGTCACAAACGTAGCCTTAGCTGTAGGTAATGGCCATCAACCAATTAAAGCGCAAGACACATATGCACGCACACACACACACACACACACACACACACACATACACACACATGCACACACACACTTACAGTTAAAAGTGATAGGTCACCTAGATGCATGCACCTAGTTGGGGCATGACTATTATGGAGGTACCCAACCACCCTGATTGGATTTAAAGCCTACTCCCACAGAAGGGAACCCATAACTGGTGCTATAAGCCTGCCCAAAACCTATGCCTAGGGAGGTCATAGACTCTATGATGGAAACAGTTACTGACATAATATCAAACTGTCTTCTAAATATTTATGCTTATATCTTTGCCGAAGGCTGACTAGTAATGCTAAGTCAAAGAAGTCTCTCTTTGCAGTAAACAGCAGTGAATGCAGAGACTCGTGGCAGCCTAAGATGCAGAGAAAAGGTGATGGATGAGGACTCATTGCTAAAGAAGTCGATTATGCCATCCACTTCTTAAGGCTCAGGAAACAATACAGAAGAGGGGATAGAAAACTTGTGGTAGGTGAGAGACGAGGGACAGGCAGTGAAAGCCTGTTCTCTGGATATCACACAACCAGTGCAATTGTGAACTCACAGTGTCTGTGGTTAAATTTGTTTGACCAGCACAAGGGAGGCCCTCTCAAGAGTCAGTCACAAATGGGGAAAAGGCAGACGGGATCATACAGTTTACTGATGAACTGTTAGCTACTGATGGACTCTGGGGAGACAGGAAGCCATTAGTTTGTTTGTTTGTTTGTTTTTTGTTTTGTTTTGTTTTTTGGTGTGTGTCCACTGGTGCAATCACTAGGCTGCAATAGATAGTTCCAATCCCGTGCTATATAGATGGCCCAGGGTCAAACGCAAGATAAAATGAAACAAAAAGACATGAGTGTGAGAGATTAGTAAGGGAAGGGGATGCCGAGATGAGAGAGGGCGGGAGTGAGAGCTATCAGAATGCATTATATAAACGGATGAAATCATCAAAGGTAGGTTTAATTTAAAAAAAAAAAAAAAAGCATTCAAAATTGACGGTCAGATGATAGAAGTTCCATAAAATATCAACTGTGAAAAATGGATGAAATCTAAACAAATCTTAGTAAAAGAAAAAGAAAAAAATGAGCTATATGCAAGCTCAGGGATATGTAGTAATTACATATGGATAAAATAGAAGTTTCAGATCTCTGGACCCTGTCTGCCTGGATCAGGACCTTTCAAGGATGTGCCTGACATCAATGGCTTTAACAAGCTTCTGTTTGATCCCTACCCACAGGAGATATTTTGGAATCTGCTCTGACCAATCTCTACTACAGTATCAAACCTTTGTTAGTTGCTAGAGACCTACTGCCCACTGATCTGACCTTTACTAGATTATTTTACTGCTGGCTCTAGCTGCCAAAAGTTTAGAGCAGTAGTTCCTAATGAGATTCGTTAATATAGTTCCTCATGTCGTGGTGACCCCCAACCATAAAACTATGCTTGTTGCTACTCCATAACAGTAATTCTGCTACTGTTATGAATTGTAACATAAATCTGTTTTTCTATGGTCTTAGGCAACACCTGTGAAAGGGTAGTTCCACCCCCAAGGAGGCACAATCCACAGGTTGAGAACCATTGGTTTACAGGAATCTGGGGAAAGGAGAGCAAACAACACCACACACACACACACACACACACACACACACACACACACACACACACACAAAACCAAATCAGTGATCAATGAACAGAGAACAGTGGCTTATTGTAATCCCAGCACTTGGCAGCTGAAACAGGAAGATTGCTTTGAGACCAAGACCAGGCTGAGCTACAGTGTGAGACTCTGCCTCAAAAGGTAAAATAAAATAGAAAATACATAGATGAATATAATGGTAAGTAAAATATAAACTAGTCTTTTTCCTAGGCCAATGTGAAATAGTGCTGTCTCAAAAGTTTTACCGTTAAACATGTTTAACAAACTTTTAAAAGTTTGTGCTTTTTTTTTTGTCTTCATGGCTAAGAAGGCATGAAATATTATCTTTGAAATGTACTTTTCTTGAGTCCCTGTGGCTATTTATTATTCAAGATAACATCACATTGAACAAATGAAAAAGAGCTGATTGTGAAAAATTATCCGTGAGAATCCTACTGGGAAGAAAAATCCCTGTAAAGGAAAATAGGAAGAGTTTAGAGTTCACGAAGAGTCAGCTAAAATAATGTTTGGAGTAAAATTTATCAGGAGGTAATAAAAGTTTACAACCATGTGTAATACTTGAAATAAATGGAAAGACTCAATGTAAGTATGCCCTTTTTTCTTGCCTTACGACAAAAAAAAATCAGAAAATCTGAGCTCTGTGCCCACCACCCCTAGCATGATCAATGGTCTTTCTATGACCTCTGCAGAGGGTTTCTCCCTTCCCCAGTCCTCCTTCCTGAGTTATCCATATACATATTTGCACATCTGGATGCTCGCTCGTGTTAAGCAGTGGACTTGGCTAAGTGGCTGGTACCAAGGACTGAATTGTACTGGGGTGAAACCTGGGTACTGATGAAACAAACTCACCCAACAATAAAGGAAGAAAGATTCAAACTTCAGGGAACTCCAGTTCAGACTACCAAGTTCACAGACATACTGCCCCTCACATTTGTAGTCTGCTTCCCATCAAGACAATAGAAAGTTCATGAATAAATGAAAACTGTAAAGGGGTAGCTTTTCATTGGTATTAGATTCTAGAATGGTTGGGGGTAGGAGTGAACAGTCTATCAGTTGATTTTCTTTCTTTCTTTTTTTTTGTTTTTTTTTTTGGGTTTTTTTTTTGTTTTTTTTTTGTTTGTTTGTTTGTTTTTTTTTTTTTGAGACAGTGTTCTCTGTGTAGCCCTGGCTGTCCTGGAACTCACTCTGTAGACCAGGCTGGCCTCGAACTCAGAAACCCACCTGCCTCTGCCTCCCAAGTGCTGGGATTAAAGGTGTGTGCCACCACTATCAGTTGATTTTCTATTACTGTAACAAAATAGCCGAGGCTAAGTAACCTGATAAAGGGGATTATATTTAATTTATGGTTCTGAAGGTTCAAGGTTCAAGGCTCTGGCAAAGGTCTCATGACAAATGGTATCACAATGATAAGCGCATAGGCAAGAGAAGGAGCTGCTCAGGAGCTGAGAAGGAACATCAACAACTTCCCCTTAGACTCTGTATTAGTCAGAATTCTCCAGAGTCACAGAAGAAAATACACACACACACAGAGAGAGAGAGAGACAGAGACAGAGACAGAGACAGAGAGACAGAGACAGAGACAGAGAGAAAGACAGAGAGAGAGAACTGAGAGAGAACTTATTGGAATTAAAGGCTGCAGTCCAGATAGTCCAACAGTGGCTAGCTATGAGTGGAAAGTTCAAGAATCTAATAGTTGTTCAATCCCATGAGGCTGGGTGTCTCAGCTGGTCTTCAGTCTAAACTGCAATCCAAAAGAAGTAGACTCCAGTGGATGTGCTGGCAAAGTGAGTGCAAGCAGCCAAGGAATGAACGAACTGTTCCTTCTTCTGTTGTCCTCATATAGGCCTCCAGCAGAAGGTATGGCCTAGATTAAAGGTGTGCCTCAGGATGTGGATCAAAAGCAGTTGTCTTCTTGTCTCAAGAACCGAACTACAGATGTGTCCTCCATGTCTGGTTTGTAGTTCATTCCAAACATAGTCAAGTTGACAACCAAGAATAACTATGACAGATTCTTAAATGTCCACTACTTCCAACATTACCACACTCAGTACCAAGCTCTCAACATCGGAATCCTTGTGGGGCAGACTCAACCCCTGTTCCCATGATGGCAAGTAACCTCCAGGTCAGTCTTCCCAGGATGCAGTGGCACCTGGCACCTAGAACACCTTCAGTGACCCTACATTTCGTGTCCCTGTAAGGGACTTCAGTCTCTGGTGCTGTTTTCTGTCTTCACTACCTTTATTCCTTCATCTTAACAGGGAATAACTTTTACAAAGTTTCCATTGTGTGGAAAAGTCTCCTATGCACCAGAGTCAGAGGCAAGAAAATACTCACTGTTTCTATCTCCACTCAGATCCCAACTAGAAACAACTAGAGAACAACCCTTCCACGTCTAACGGGCATTTCAAAACTCCATATCCAAAACTTTTTTTCATAGCTCTGCACTCTCCCACAGACTTCTCTACTTCAGTAAAGTGGCAATAGATTTCTCCCTTCATTTCTTCAGGTCCAAAGCTTTGGAGCCGGTCTCAATTTCTCTCTTTTATTCTCACCTCCCGCATCAGCAAGTTATGGCTTCTCCACCTTCCAAACACCATCAGGATCCAGTCAATCCACTAACGTCACTGCCACCATGACCCAAGCTGCCATCTTTCCTTCCTGTGTCACTGCTCTCTAGACTCCAAACAAGCATCCTGCATCCATTCCACTTCTTTCGTAGTCCCAGTACCTAGGCAAAATGGTGACTTATATTCTAATGTGTTGGGTTGTATCTGTAGACAGCCACCTTGCAATCTTCTGATTCAAAATACAAGGCAAATGGTAGGGTCCCATTGCATCAACTAACAGGGATGTTTCAGGCCCCACTTCACATGCTCTGCTCCCACTGGCGTGCTTCTGAAGCATCATGTCCCATCTTAGACCTTAGCTCTGGTCTAGAACCTATCTACCTCACTTATTTTTCAATATTGTACTTATTGCCATCTGACATCTTGAATTATGTGTATGGAGGGTGGGGATATGCACATGAATGCAAGTGCCCACAGAGGTCAGATTCCCCTGGAGCTGTGCTTACAGGCAGTTGTAAGCCACCTGATGTGGGTGCTGGGAATTGAACTCAGGTCCTCAGGAAGAGCCGTTTGTTCTCTTAGCTGATGTCTGAGCTATCTCTCCAGGGCGCATCTGTGCTATCTCATTTTCTGTCTCCAGCACATTTGACTCGGAGCCACGGGAATCCAGAAACCCGTTTACTTTCTTCACTGCTGTATCCTGTCTGTATAAAGCAATGCTTTGCGTGCAATGTGCTTGATAAATATTTATCAAATCAATGAATTAATTTGAATAGAGCACTAGTTTTCCTTCCCCATCTTCAAGGTCCTGGATCTGGAAAAAAAAAAAAAAAAAACTTAATTATTTCCAGTCACCTTGTCAATGAGTTTACTCAACACACTTTGGAGGGGAGAGTAGATTCCTATAGCAAACAGTTACTCTACTTCATTAGCTGATGGAACAGACAAGTGAATAGACATATGGGAGGTAGAATTCTCCAAGCCCCCATCCACTGGTGCTTTGTGCTTTCACCTGTGTAACTAATTATGGTTCCTTTAGCAACCAACTGGCTTTCAGAACATGAAACTCTACCAGTGCTCCAGTTGACAGATAGACCTGTCCCTCATCCACTTCAA
>JADRCD010217932.1:0-19293 GCA_019843815.1 Montemys delectorum | reverse complement strand
TTTTATGGAGTGAAGGAGAGTATCAACCTGTGTGAAACAAGGAGCAGTGTAGTGGAAGTCTAGTGTCCTGTCCCTCCTAGAATCCGTTTTCCATGCTGGTACACTTTGGGGAACATGCATCTTCTACATACTCTCAACCTATTGGTTTGGATAAACTGGTTCCTACCTTCAGTCCAGAAGAAGGAGCGATCGCTTGGATCAGTCAGAGCTTCTGGCCATGGCCACCATAATGGGTACGGGTGGGCATAACATGTAATATCCAAACCGACCCAACAGGAGTTAACGCCAGAATGCTGCAGTAGTTAGGCTGGGCTCTGGAGCAGATGACCTACATTTAAATGTGGCTCCGCTCATTACCAGATGTAAGAACTTGGCAAGTTATCTATCCTCTGATGGTTCTAGGTCAAGGGAGATCATTCCTGGCCTTAGGCCTGTAAGATGGCTTAACAGGATAAATATAAAATGCTTAAAATCATACCTTATGCCTATTAAATATTTAGTTGGTGGATGCTAATGGGCTGTGTTGGGGGAAATTTGGAGAAAGAGTGTCTTTCTGACGTGGACATCTTGCTAACACATGGCAAGAGCCTGAATTAAGTCAGACTAGAGGGAAACAGAGCTGGGAGATTAGAGGAGAGGGATCCTGGCCCCAATAGTTAAGCTGCAGGATCTAGATGCGGCCCACACCATCTGCACTCTGGAGTTTTTCTACTGTGTCAGCCAACAGATACTTTATTGTTGTGTAGGTTAAACTTGGTTGCTATCCTTAACAAATCCAGGCAGCAACTCCAGGTAGTCGTAAGCATTAAGTGAGTGTCATATGCATGGAGTGTATTCAGAACCAACCTAGCCTGATGTCTGTAAGGAATAGTTCATTGTAAGGAGTGGGGGAGACCGTGTACCTCCAACTCTGACAGCGTCAGCAGCTAGATTTGAAAATATCTAGGGAGAAATTCAGATCTATTTCCCCAGAAGCAGTATTTTTTTTTTCATCAAAGAAAAGTCACCTTCTAGACATTTTTTTAAAGTGCCATTTCAAAGACTTTTAGAGAAAAAAAATCACCCCTTCCCAGAGCTGGGGTCTGAAACATAATCTATCCTGTGCCTGGATAGAAAAATTAATTCCCAAGCCAGCAAAAGTGACTCCCAGATGGAGTGAGTGAAGAAAAGCCTTTGGTTTTTATATCTGATAACCATGTCAACTGGATGTGCGGGCATCTTCAGAGGGGATAACTTCAAAGAGATTCCTTTCAGGAAATTAGAAGGCACAGAAACCATTGCCTTATCCAGAAGTTTCCATGCAGGGCTCTATGGGAGCCTTTAGCCCTGAGTCAGGGAGCTGGCCTGAATAACTCAGTCTGGAATTACTCCTGTTCACTGTAATTCCCCCTCTAGAGCTTCCGGGGAGGAAAGCTATGGAACATCACCCCCTTACTTTTTTTTTTTTCAACAACTCAGTTTTTCCACTTCTCGGGCTTGCTTTGAAGAAATCCATCTATCTCTCATTTTTTCCAAGTTGAACAGAAAAGAGAATCCATCTTTTCACAAAGCAGCGTGGTGCAGGTTGTGTACAGCTTGACAAAGCATCATTTCCTATCTGAAGATTCAAAGTTGGAGAGAGCATTTCGTGAACAAAGGCAGTTGGCATGCACCCTTCCAGCAGGATGCAAAGAGGATGGGGGGGGACAATGTAGAGGCATCCTCACTTCTCCCAAATTACTCCCATTTTTCTCCTCCTGGAGCACTCAGCAGAGGCGCCCTCATTTAGAAAGTTCATTACAGTTTTATTACCTTAAAATTACCCAACAACCATAAAGGAAATATTGAAAATGGAAATGTCCACTGTGTTAACTCTCAAGGTTAGTATCTGTTACCAAATTCACCATTTCATTAAGGTTGCAATATCGAGACTGTAGATTTGCTAAACAAAAGAAAGAAATTAAGAGCTAAAAATATCCAGAAAAAATGTTAGTGTGCGCGCGCGCGCACACACACACACACACACACACACACACACACACACACACAAAGAGGCCAGAAGGCAATATTAGATGCTGCCTCCAAGGCAATGTTAAGTGTTGTCTCCAATTGCCCGCCCCCTCCTCCCTGGTCCTCCTTCCCTTCCCCAACCCCAGTCTCTCACTAAATTTAGAGCTCACCACTAGCTAGCCAGCCAATGTGCTCCCAGGATCTGTCTCTGCCCTCACAGCAAACATTTTAAAAATTAAGCCATCTCCCTAGCCCTAAAAATGCCTTTCTGGCAAGAGAGTGTAGAAAAGAAAAATCTATTAACAAAAAAAAATTAACCACCAGGATTTCACACACACACACACACACACACACACACACACACACAAAAAAAAAGCTGGCCCACAGACTTCTGCATGCACCACTCTATACCAGAAACACAATAGAACTGCTGAAGCTCCCCCAGCTCCTCCCCCAACCAAGCTCAAACACGATTATTCAATCAGTCATGGATGTCACTGAAGTGACGGATGTCAACTACTCAAGTCTAACATTAATGTGAAAATCTGATCAACCCTCCATAAGAATTACCTTTCTTTCTTTCACTATTGCTCTAATAGATGCAGGTCAGAAACATGGCAAATTCTTTTCTCATTGTCTTGCTGAGTATGTAATCAATCAGATTAAAAGAAGAGTCAGGAAGGCAGCTGGTGAGAGGCCTGTGCTATCTGTAAATGATTGTGGAACAGACTTTTCCTGGGAGATGCAACACACACACCACTTGCCTACTTGTCCCAGAAAGGAAACTCATGGTAGAGCAACTCATGATAGAGCAAAGAATTGCACCAAAGTTCACCTTGGTGAACCAGTGAGTTTTTATTGGGATAACTATCAGGACCATGGGTGAGGGATTCCTCATAAGAGCAAAGATGACTCCAAATAACGCCACTATGTTGTAAAAGGTTCACCTCAACTCAGGTCACGATTCACCCAAGATGCAACCTTGTAGCTCTCTGCACAGTTTGCAGACAGCTCAACATTCTGAAAAGTCTCCTCTCAACAGCTGGAGTAGTCAAAGACTCCTTACCCAGCAGCTTCTTCTATAAAAGCTAAGGAAAAGCCTTCTAGAATCTTCCAAGTTTCCACTTTTCCAGACATGTGACCTCTTGTTTACCTCCCAAGTCTCCTGGTCTTTCCCCTCTCTCCTGGAGGGTATGTTTCATTTGAAGGAAATCACCATATGATGTAAGATACGACAGACACGGAGCCCAAAGGCTATCCTGATAGCCTCTTGTAAGGACGCTCTCCTCAACCTTAAGTAGCTCATGCCTGGCAAAGGTGGTTCCTTTGGCACAGGCAGCCTGAAGCTAATGCCTGACTGTCTCTTGGCATGGGACCAAGAGCATTTGCAGTTTAGAATAAATCCATCCCAGACTAAAAGCGCTATGAATATAGAGCAGTGATTAAGCAGGATTTAAAGAAAAAGAAGTGGCCCTTTCTTGCCAGATGCAACTAGTTTATTACGGCTAAATTAAGCCAAAAACACAAACCCTGTGCATTCGCCACTGATCCTAGGCAGATGCTCTCAATCTCCTTCCCCCTACCCTGTTGAGACCCTTTAAGGCTGCCAGGTTCCTTCAATTGACATCGGCCCAGTAAACCTCAAGCCCATCAAAACCAACGTCCTCCCCGATCGTAAATATGTTCCTTTTATTGTCATGAAGTCAAGTCCATAGATACCACATCCTGTCTACTAGAAAGAATTTAGAAATGAAATAAATCTGAATTGAAACATCAAAGAGAAATACAATACAAGGAACATTTAGACCCTCTGGTCTCAGGTGTACTAGAAGACACCTGTGGCGCTCAGGAGTTGCGTCTGCCCACACTGTAGACTCTTCAGGATCATTGAGAATGCACCTGTATGTCAGATCCCACAAGACAGGGTTTCTCTGTGTAGCCCTGGCTGTCCCAGAACTCACTCTGTAGACCAGGCTGGCCTTAAGGTCCAGAGAGAGCAAAACGCAGTCTTAAACTTTTTATATAACTGTTTTTATTCATGAAAAATGGAGTGTGTGTTAAATTGTACAAAGGACTCTTGGCCTTTAGATGTAAAACAGCAGTTGGGTTTTAGACTCAGGTAATTACAAACATGCTTTTTACCTACACAAAGTTCAGGACGTTTCAGTTGTTCAGGGGAGTGCAATGTAGGTTCACCTCACACTGGTCTTAGGTCGTGTGTCAACTTTCCTTTCACTAACAAAATACCTAGGCTAATTAACTGATAGGTAGTAAAGGCTTCCTTAGGCTGGCAATTTGGGTCTGTGCTTTTGCTCTGCGGCTTCTCGACCCTGTCGCACTGAGTTTGCAACAGCATAGCAATATGGTTGCTAGAAAACACAGCAAAGGAAGCTGTTCACCTCAAACTGGGAAATAGAGGAAGCAGGGTTTCCAGATGAGCTTTATGATAACACTCCAAAGACCTAACTCCTTGCTCCTGGTCCCTACCTCCTAATGGATATCTCCCAAGACAGAACAGGCTGGAGGGAAAGCCAGAAGGACAAGTAAGAGCTGAACTGTATGTAACACTAGATTAGCCCAGTGTATCTCGGATTTGACTCACTATTTTCCTGAGTCCAGTGAGATACAGAGCTCACACAAACTTACAACAAACATGTTCATCAATGATCAGCAGTAAAGGACAACAGAGGCTTGGGAATCATGATGAATAAGACCCGCCCCCCCAAAGCTCAGGAGAACTGCATGGGACACATACCCAACCTGTGCTGCAGGTGGGGGGACACTGAAAAACAGACCACCACACATTTTATACCCCAGAGTGACATGGCATACTGGGATAAAGTATTGAAGGATATCCTATTTCTTTCCTAGGGGTGAGTGGAACACAGCCCCAAGCTATTTTGACTAGCTCCTCCTAATCTCAGGATACTGAATTACCAGTACATTCTATCTGGGCCAATCCCAGAGGACCTAGAAAGCTGTTCTACAATCAGGAGATAATTCTTTCTCCTATTGGACAAACACCAGTATCCTGGGGACATGTAGCACCCCTGGCCTTTGCTCATTATTGGGATTTCCAATCCCTTCATCCTCAAACACAATGTCCAAAACTCCTTCCAGGCATCAAGCCAGTCCATGGTCTCAGCTCAGTTTTCTAGCAAATTTACCCTCAGTTAAGAGCAATGGATGATCTATTTCTACAAGTAGACAGAAACATCAGTCTCTTCATTTAAAATTTCTTATTTAAAATAAGAAAGTGACCCTCAGAATGGGTGATGCCATACAGCTAGTCAGTGGCATATTTGTGCCATATTGGATAGGTCGTCTGAGTCTTTTTTTGAGTCCTACATCCACCACTGAGTTTAATTTCAAATCTGAAATTTTTTTCATACTCATGATAAGCAGCTTTTTTGTAACCATGTATGCAAATATCAGAGGTGGGAAACACTCTTTTTTTTTTTTTTTTTTTTTTTTTGGTATACAGTTTCACAGATTTCTGGGCCAGTGGTAAAGTGATACATTGCATTAAGGAATGTATGGTATGAGAGAAACATCTAAACTTATGGTATCCAAGGCGCAGAAAAAGAGAGAAGGAAGCAAAGCAAGAGAAACACCTTAAGGACACACTCTAGACAACCTACCTCCTCCAGCTAGACTCCACCTCCTGAAGTTCCCAGTACTCCCCAAAAATACCACTACCAGCTAAGGACCTAGTCTTTATATATGAGCCTTTGAAGGACATCTCATATTAAAAAAAATAATACCACTTCAAAGGATTGCTTCACTAGGTCTTCAAACATTTTTATTACCTTTATTCCTTTTTCCTCTATGGATGATATATGGGTCAAAAGTCATGTGTGGTACTTGACACAAAGACATTTAATAGCAAGCATCAATTTTCTTTCCAATCTCTTAGCAACACAGGGGTGGGTGGTGCCTTAGTTACTGTTCAATTGCTATACAAAGACACCATGAGCAAGGCAACTCTTATGACAAAAAAAGCATTTAATTGGGGGTTGTTTACAGTTTTAAAGGGTTAGTTTGTGGTCATCATGGCAGAAAGCAGGCAGCCATGGCACTGAAAGCTTTATATTTTGATACACAAACAACAATCAGTGAGAGAGACTCTGGGAATGGCTGGAGCATTTGAAACCTTGAAGCCTGCCATCGGTTACACACCTCCTCCAGCAAGACCACATCTCCTAATCCTTCCCAAACAGTTCTGCTAACTAGTGACCAATCATTCAAACATATGAGCCTGTGGGGGCCATTCTCATTCACACTCTGGAACTATCCTGGTTAATTTCTGTCAATGTGGCATACTGGGGTCATCTGAGAAGAGAAAACTTCAGTTCAGGAACCGCCTCCATCAGATTGTCCGATGGGCCATCTATGGAGACATTTTCTTGATTCATAATTGATGTGGGAAGGCCAGCTCATGATGAGCAATACCACTCCTGGAATAATATAGGTTGTAAAGAATTCTAAGCAAAGTAGTGTGTAACAATCCTCCATAAGTCTTTGCTTTGGTTCCTGACTCCAGGTTCCTGCCTTGGCTTCTTAGATTATGTACTGTCATTTGTAAGCTAAATAAATTGTCTCCTCCATGTGTTGGTTTTGGTCATTGTTTTATCACACCAAAGAAGCAAACTTGGACAGGGACCACCAAATCCTCTCTTAAAGCTTTGTGAGGTTTTCTGCTGCTGCAACACTTGGAGATCTTCAAAACAATCGCATGAAGTTGGTGCCATTGGCCTCTTCACAAATAAGCAAAATGGGGCCCTGAGAGGTTAAGATGTTGACCCAAGATCAGATAGTTGGTAGGTTAAAAGTCTGAAATGTTGTTAAGTCCCCTTTCCTACATGCCTATCTACCATCTTATCTCTCTTATTCTCTCTCCATAAATAATATTTTTGCCCTCCTTCATTTATCTTTCCTGGTCACACCAGGAAAAACTTAATACACCAGTATGTCTACAAATTAAAAGATGTTTAGTTGGATCTTGGTCAGACATGGTACTACAGTATACGCCAAGCTAACCTCTAATTAGTGATCCTCTAGCTTTAGCCTCCCCAGTGTTGAGACTGCAGACATGCACCACTACTCCTGGTATGGTAGTTTGAATAGGTTTGACTCCTAAAGATTAATGCATTTGAATGCTTGGTCCACAGAGAGTGGTAGTATTAGGAGGTGTGGCCTGTTGTTGTGAGTGTGGCCTTGCTGGAGGAAGTCTCTCATTGTTGGGACAGGCTTTGAGGGCTTCTATACTCAATCTTCATCCAGTGTGGAATTCCTCCTGGCTGCCTTCATATCAAGATGTATATCTCTCAGCTCCTTCTCTAGCACCACACTTGCCTGCACACTGCCATTTTTAATAATAGGAATAGTAATAATAACAACAACAACAACAACAACAACAACAATAGACAAAACTTCTGAAACTATAGGCCACCCACAATGAAATGTTTTCCTTTATAAGAGTTGCCTTGGTCATGGTGTCTCTACACAGCAATGGAAACTCTAACCAAGACACCTGACTAAAGTTAGTTTTAACTAATAAAAACCAGTACCTCCTTTATATCATTCCGGTTATTAACTAATGGAACAGTGGCTGTTCTACTGTTTAAGAAACCAGCTATAATTACATAAAACAAGGAAGAAGAAATTAGCATACGTCCACAGAGATGTCTTGTCACACTAGCGGATTGTGAGGAAAACAATCACCATAGCCCTCAGTTTCTGACAGGCACAGGGTGGTCCAACTACTAACCACTCTTGTTTCTGGTTTGGATCCTCAGAAGCATCAATATGAACTATCCCACTCAGAACTAATCACTCAGGACCAGGAAGTAGAGTCAAAGAGAAAACAACAGCTGGCGGCCCATTCTTCAGAGGAAACCTGACATTTGTCACAGGAATGAGCAAAGGTGGCAGCAGCATGTTCACTATGGTAATCTTCAAGACTGACAGAAGAAATGGATACAAGAATATCCACAGGCATCTACAAATGCAGAAGTCTAAAAATATAGATGTTAATAAGATACAAATATAAAACAATACATTTACTTGCTAATTTTCCTCTATTTCAAAATCTTTAAAAACTAGAGGTTAGATTTAAGAGTGATCCAAGTAAAACCAGTTATGAAGGCTTGAGTGCCTCTGAGATCTCTGTCTGTGACCTAGAACTTCCAACTGCCTCATAAGCATGGGTCTGGACTGGCTTTGATCACACTCTCAACACACTAAATAATATATGGGAAAAGGAGGAGACGGGAAGGAAAGGAAAGAGGAGGAGGACCAGAAGGAGGAGGAGCAGGAGGAGGAGACACAGGAGGAGCAGGAGGAAGGGGGGAGGAGCAGGAGAAGGAGAGGGAGGAGGAGCAGGAGGAGGAGGGGGAGCAGGAAGAACAGGGGGAGGAGGGGGAGGAGGAGGAGGAGGGGAAGGAGCAGGAGGAGGAGCAGGAGCAGGAGGAGGAAGAGGAAGAGCAGGAGCAGGAGGAGAGAAAGGAGAGGCTTGAACAAGAGAGCAGGTACCATAGGCCTCAAAAAAAAAAAAAAAAAAAAAAAAAAAAAATCCAGGATAAGATCTTTCTGGAGTGGCCTGAGGCATTGAAATCTAAGAATCATTTTTTTTTTTTTTTTTTTTTTTTTTTTTTTGGAAAGTACCTGCAAATTCCCCTGGATGAAACCATGCTAAGAATGCCAAGCAATTTCTGATGCATTGATAAGAAAGCCCTCCAGAATACTGATTGATTGGTCAAAGCTTACAACCCACTTCCATGCAAAAAACACTATCCAAAGTTACTCTCAGCCAGTGGGTAAACAAACCAACATGATCAAGTATATTTTTCATTTGTGATCTAATTGCTTGGGCATTACAAAGTCAGGGCCATGAGCTATTTCAACCTTGCAAATGTGTTCATTAAGTATTCTTATTTCAGGGGCAGAATCTGACTGTGCCTACACAGCTCATAAATATTAATACCTGGACCATCCTTCCCCCTCAAATCTTCTCCCCTGTAGATATTACTAAACAACTAATGGGAACACGTAACAGTTGGTAATTACTTTTTGTTTCTAAAAGAAAGGTATAAATTCAGGTACCTGTGCCTGGAGCAATAATCTAATTTATATTTGTAAACCTATATCTTAGAGTAGCACACGTTTATGCAAAAAGCAGGCTTACACTTGCATTAAACAATTTCAAAGGACTTGGTTGGCACCTTGAAAGATAAATTGGCATATAAAATACCCCCAAGGGTGAAGGGAAAGAGAAACTGCCCATAGGTATTTTCCCTTCCAATTGTCCTTTTCATAATAAATTGCAGTCCTTTATTTACCTCATCTACTAGAGATACTGCTGCTGTGACAGTAAGTTTGTAACTTGTCCTTGACATGCATATCCAACCCGGTGGTGCTCTTTAGGCAATAAAGTAGACTCAGGGTATTCCTCAGGGTAATTAGGTGGCTCTCATTTGCATGCCAGACTCACCTTCCAAAGCTTCAAAGGCTGCTGTACTTAGATGCATGCATCCTACATACTCCTGGTAATTTCATTTATAATGGACGGAGATTGTGCACTTGCCTCTTTTTTTGTTTTGTTTTGGTTTTTTTGTTTTTGTTTTGTTTTGTTTTTGAGACAAGGTTCCTCTGTGTAGCCCTGGCTGTCCTGGAACTCACTCTGTAGACAAGGCTGGCCTCAAACTCAGAAATCCACCTCCCTCTGCCTCCCAAGTGCTGGAATTAAAGGCATGTGCCACTACTAGCCATCTGCACTTGCCTCTTTCTTCTTGTTCTTCATTAACACCACCCACCCCACTGACCTTTCAAAGTCATATTTACAGATAGATACACGTTTAGTTTACAAGGAAACCAATATAATACCTCCACATCTTTAATAACCTACAAAAGATATGTCTAACAAAAGACCACATTTCAGCCAGTGAGTTTATTCTCAGTGGTCAATAAGAATACAGTGAGTACAAATTCTCTTCCCAACAGCTTGAGCCTGGATGCTTTCCCAAGCTGGAGCACAATCAAAATGAAATCATTCTTAAAGTTCACTCCTTCTATAAGCATTACTCTCCCCCCCCCATAGAAATATTTTTGTCTTAGATTACTACCACAACTATGTAATCTATACACAAAGAACACATTGCTCATAGTTCTAGGGGTGGAGAAGACGAGGCCCAAGTGGTAGAATATTGGCTGTCTGATAAAGACCAGTTTCTGGCTCATAGATAATATCATTGTGCACTGCCACTCAGCTAGCAGGAGCGACAAGCTGGTCCTCCGGGAGCTAAGGATAGAGCTCAGTTGGTAGAGCACTTGCCTGTCGTATATGATGCTCTGGGCCTCACCTCTAGCACCATAGAAAGCAGGGTGGTGGCTCATGCTTGTAATCCCATCGTTCAAGAGAGGAAGACAGGAAGAAAATCAGAAGTCCAAGGTCACCCGTGACTACATAGTGAGTTAATTCTCTGGAACCCCTCTCTAAGAGCACTAGGCCAGTCAGAAGCCCCTGCCTCCTAATACCATAACCCTTATATAGACAGAATGCAAAGGGAGTGTTGCAACGTATGAATGTGAGGAGGGCACAAACATTCAAACCAACACAACCTTCTCCCTCGGTTTCCCTTCCCTGTGATCTTATGCCTTTGTGTTTTCTCCCTTCCGAACCTCAGTCACCCCACCCTCAGGTCCCCTTTGAGTCAGTGCCTCTGCATCAAGCCCAGTGGGCATGGCCACTGTGTGCTAAGCAGCTCCTGGGACATCCCTGCACTGACTGTCACGTATTAGGAGAGAATTAGAGTGGCCAGAACTGCACATTCGCCTCAGAAAATCACCATCCTCACTTTGCAGCCTCACTTCCCGCCGTGATCATCCATTCCAACAGGACACAGACACACAGACACATGCACTCACGCACGCACGCATGCACGTACGCACGCACACGTTACCTCCTCATCTGTGCGTGATAGTTATCTACCTCCCATTCCTCAGGTCATCTGGGATGCTAGCCATGAGTGATGCGCAATTATCTGTGAGCTAGCACCACAAAGAGACCTTTCTTCCTACTGACCCAAGAGTCATGGTGATGAGGACCAATAGCAGCAGAGAACAAGCACGCGTGCGCACAAATACGAAGCTATCGTAAGCTAAAGTAAGCGGGCATGTGTCCATTGTAAATGATAACAACTTTAAATGAAGCACTGCAGGTTGTGGTCACATGATAAGCTTCAGAGCAGTGGAGGGGAAGGTGGGTGGAGGCATCAGAAACGCACCTAAAACACACACACACACACACACACACACACACACACACACACACACACACACACAACCAAAATAAACTCAGCAGAGGAGCTAAAACCCTGTTTGACTCGTGTTTAAGAAAAAAAAAAAGTTACTCTGCTATTTATTAAGGACAGTAAGGAAGACTTTGTTGCCAAATGGACCACAGCAATAAAGTTGTACAATAAAGAAGAGGCAAAGTGGGGACTCATACCTACCCCAAGAGCAGGATAAAGGAACCACAGATGTTGGAATTGTTAAGGGAAAACATAGGATTGTTAAAGAGCAAACATGAAGATTAAGAGGGATTCTTGCAAAAACACAGGCCAGAGTATCCAGAGGGGTAGTGGGAGATGAGAATCTAGATCAGATATGGCAGTGACCTGGTACCAGAGCTGTGTGTGTGTGTGTGTGTGTGTGTGTGTGTGTGTGTATGTGTGTGTGTAATTCGGGCTGAACTTAGAGATCTTCTTGCTCTTGGGGACAAGGACAGCCTACCACAAAAGTTTTAAAGAAGGCTGGCTGCAGCTGAGTTGGAGAAAAGATGTTTCTCAATCATTACCCCACCCTTTTGGAGAGAATTTCTCTCCAAAACCCTTCTTCTCTGCATAAAATTTGGGAAGCTTTGTTCTTTGTTTCACGAGAAGGCAAGAAGCATTTGGTCTGTTTTGAAATACAATGGGGACAAATAACGTCGATGACAAACCTCTCCCCACAAGGAAGCGTCTCTGTGCCTGTGATGCATGTTAGACGGGTGACCTCCTACCTGCAGTGTCCCCATAGCACAGCGACACAGAGCTGAAAAAAAGAACCTTAACACGGAGAGCCAAGGGGTTAATATTCCCGTTCCAGGGCTGCCCTCTAAACAACACAATCAGTCAACTGTTTTTCCTGCCTCTCCAGTGAGAACACATGTTCCAGCTTACTCCACACTGCTCCAGCTATTGCAAATGCACCACACTAACGGGCTTTCCTATGAAAATATCCCAGGCTATTTAAAGTAACTGCAAACATATGCAGACTTGCTTTAGTTACATTTTCTCCCATTGTTACCGGGGACCATGTCTGTCGTCTGCTCACCACTGTTTCTCCCCTTTGGTTATGTGTTACAGATGGATTTTTTTACTGCGTTTTTTGATTGCGTCCTCCCCTCAAAACTTTCAGAATTTTGTTTTTAGCAGGGTGTTCCTCAAAGTGTGCTCTGTGGAGGCTCTTCGGTGAGCTTAGCATTTTGCAGGTAGAAAGCCACTGATGAGTGCCTTCTAGTACTTAATTGAAAATATACGATTGTTCCCCCAGCCTCTTCGTCAGCACAGATGGTTTTGCTCATGTGGATACTTTAAACTATACTTTAGTGTTAGGTATATTAATTTATGGAGCATAACAATTTAGAGATTTATTTACCAATAGTAAGAACACTACTTTGGTACAAAAATCTGGGCTTAAATACATATTTCAAATATGGCAAACTGTTTAGAAATGTTTTTCTTTTAACTTTTTGAAATAGCACCTAAACATTTGGTCCATGGTTGCTAGAGAGCACTGGTTTCCTCCTATCTTCTTGATATCTTCATTACATATACACCCTCGTGTCTTAGAAAATGACATAAGAGAGCTGAGAAGATGGCTGTTGCTGTTTGCTCTTTACAAGAGGGAAGGCCTGGATGATAATACCCAGAACCCTCATAGAAAACTTGGCACAGTAGCAAGTACCTGTAACCCCAGGTGGGAGGAGTGGGGAGGCAGGCAGATCCAGAGCTCATCTAGCCAATCCATTAGCTTCAGGTTTAGTGAGAAATAATGTGGCAAATGATAGAAGGATACAGCCAGCACTGATCTGTGGCCTATGTATTCACACACGCACCAGAGAAGGAGGGGGTGGGGGAGGAAAAGGAGGAGGAGCAGAGTATAATATTATTGTGGATTTGTTTACATAACAAAATTTCCTAACTTTTCAACATTTCCTACCAGATTCTAACTTTGCATTGGTCATTTAAGCCCCGGTAAGTGCAGGATGCCATCTGGATTCGCTAGGAGGCAGACAGCAAAATAAACAAAGGGTTAATTTGGCGGCGGTAGCATCCATGAAAGGGCAGTGGACTTGCAGGGCAGGGCAAGCCATCGGACAGTGATAAGGACCTAAGCACAATCTCTGGCAAGTAGAGAGAAAAGCCAGCCCGAAGGAGGGGCTCCACTCCAGAGAGATACGGCTAGACTCTTCTTGCTGCTATCTTGCTCGGCTATGGGCTTCCCCAAGAAGAGCAGGACTGCTGGGGTAAGCTGTGACAGGCCAGCGAGGAGCTAGGAGATGTTCACTAACTCCCTGCTCACAGCAACTGCTTTCCTGAAGGGGAGGCAGAGTCAGTACATCTAGGTTCTGCCACAAACGGGATCCTGTTTTATTTTAAGCAAACAAGGAGTCAAATACAACCCGTTCAGAGAAGAGGGAAATTGCAAGACTAATAGAAGTAAACATTGCATCTGAATATGTAAATATGTACATTTTAACGTCAGTGTTTAGTTTCTCTGACACCATACACAAACATCTGTATGGCTGGCTTGTTGATATTCCTAATCATATTTTCTTTCTATAAACACTCAAAGTGTACAAACCTAGTAATACGGACAAGGCGTGGATTGAGCAAAATGTGCAGAGAAGAAAAACGTAAGTTCTTTAGACACAAGCCTGTACTTTATTCTCAGAAGAAAGCATACCACATAGCTATAAAGTGCTGAAAAAGAAATACTAATGTCGCAAAGGCATGCAACTATCCAACACTTAACGGTGATGCATGCATAAAATATTTGCAAAGTTATTTTTTTTTTGGAGGAAGATACATTGAATTGTTTTAGAGAAATTGCGTGACTGTTTTTAAAGATCCAGCTAATCAGGAAAGTTATTAGACTCATAAATCTTGAGAACCCTCTTCAAAATTATTTGGAATTTTTACAAATTCTTTCATAACGCACAGTGGTGTCTTATGTTTATACTTTCTATAAGCATGAAGGAACTCGGTGCGCAGTAACTATCCGTAGACACCACCTATTAGTGAACACTTATCATAGTTTATGTTGAACATCTGCATTAATGCTACATGAGCCTGTTAATTAACCCCTTTGTGTGGAATGTTTATGGTGCATGACATCTTCCAGTGTTTTCCCTGAGATAATCTGAAAGCTAATGTGAACCGCACATGTGCATCAAGAGGAGAGCAGAGCCTGCATCCCAATCTTATTAAGCTTCTCCAGATGTGATAACATTGTCCTGTCTCCAAATGGCTTTTTTTATTATCACTTTAAACTAATAGGATTTAAAATTAGAAAACAAAGTAACACAAATAAAGAACTTCCTGAACTTTCATTTATTTTTTATTTTCTTTAATAATCTTTAAACTTCCTGTGGGTGGAAGGTTGTGATTGCAGAGTCAATACACTGCTGACTGTAGATAGAGGGATATTTTTCCTGTACATAAACCTGAATATTTTCAAGTTTAGAAGAGAACTAGATCCAGACTGTATTGAACATTACCTAATGTACTTTAAGAGCCTCTCCATGGAACACCAGCTACATCTGTAATATACTAAATGTTTCCGTGGCTACCTTGTCCTTATTTCTCATTCATTCAACTGGGGCTTAGTAGGCTTCTTATCTAATAGGTGATAGAACCATAAAATGAGCAACACCTGTATATTTCCTCTTTTTATATTCTTAATATTTGCTTATTTATTTATTTTTACATATGTACATGGTGACGCTAGGAACAGACTCAGGACTTTTGTGCATGCTAGGCAAGCATGCTACCACTGAGCTATATTCCCCAGCTGTGTGTTGACTTTAGAGGAAGACATAGATGTGTAAGATAATACCTTCAGTCATCTATGCTGCATAACAAGCTTTCACCCTAAAGTTCTGTGTGGCACAATGAGCATTTATCTTTATGCTTGCTGATCAGCCAGTCAGCCAAGACAGTTCAACTTCATACCACCCTCACTGTTCAAGGAGCAGAGGTAGGAAGAAACAAGGTCCCAAGTGTGTGTGTGCATGCATGCACACACACACACACACACACACACACACACTTATGCTTCTGCTCACACCAAACTATTAACATCCTATTCACTAAATCAACTCATGTGGCTCAGCTGAACATCAGTGGGAGAAGTATATCCTGTCTGCCGGGGAACATCGAAAGGGATTAAACCACCAAAGTCTCACCGAGCTATCACAAAAGAAGATGTAATTAAAGCTCGAGTTTGAATGTCATGAAGGTGAATGTGCTTGGGCAGGATCCTGTAGGAGGTACACTAATCAGCTTCCCTCACTGTGATAAAACAAGAGAAAATCAACGTAAAGGAGGAAAGATTGATTTAGGCTCACTCTTTCAACTCATGGCCATTTGGCTGTGTTGTTTCTGAGTCTGTAGTAAGACAGAACATGGTGGAAGGGAAGCTGAGGTAGGCAAAGCTGCCAGAAAAGCTGCTCCTGGCAGCCAGAAAGCAGAAAGAGAAGAAAGGACCAGAGACGTGGTATAGCCTTTCAGGGACACTGCCTCTTGAGGACCCACTTCCTCCAGCCACCTTCACTTTCTGCCACCTTTCAACTGGGGACCAAACCACCAACCCATAAACTTTTTAGATATTTCATATCTAAACCATAGCAAGAGGACTGAGTCCTGTTTGTAAATCAGAAAGATTTTCTCAAAAACAAGAGATGAGCTGAAAGCTCTACAGGAACCATAAACAAAATACTCCCATGCCTAGGGTTCAGGGAACATCGGGGACAAGGGGAGGAAAGATTGTAAGAGCCAGAGGAACAGAGAGTTTGCTGTGAGATTGTGTCTCCTAGTCATGTCAGAAGCTACACTCATAAAGTCTCACTAACATAACTGACCAAATATGAGCCGAACAAGGATGACACAAGTGGACATGCCAGAGTGGATGCAGGTAAAGCCCACAAGGCCCTCAACCCCACACAAAGGACTGCAGGCCAACGAGGAATGCTGGGCGTGGGAAAGGATGGCTTCACCAGGGAGGAGCACACCAACTGCTTGTCCAATGTCAAACGGGCAGCCCTGAAAACAAACAGACAACTAACATTACATGGACTGTGCAGGTTGTATTTAGGAATATACATTTACATACACACATGCATGCAATCATAATTAATAGAAGAAGAGGTCGTGAATTTGAAGGAGAGTTAGGAAGTGTATATGGGAGGGTTTTGAGGGAGGAAAGGGAAGAGAGAACTTTGTAATTGTATTATAATCTCAAATAAATAAATACATAAATAAATAGGTATCACATTAAGACAAGCAAAAACAAAACAAAAACAAAAACAAAACAAAACAAAAAAAAAGCAGATAAAGGGAGATGTGAGAAAGTACCCTGGCAGGGGAGCAGTGGCCAGTGTGACAGTTTCAAAGCATAGAAAGGGGGCTCTAGGAGTGCTGCACAGAGGCAGGAGAGGGAGGCCAGACTGCAGGAAGCTGGGGAAGGGAGATCTTGCAGGGCCTTGGATCACTTCTGGAAATTACTCTCCTTGCAGTGGCAGGAATGGCTAGGGGTGGGTTTAAAGATTTACAAGTCATCAACAAATGCTAATCCACATCACTGGAACACAGCCAGCACCGGTTCACCGCCTGCCTTAAACAAAGCTTCCTTGGCACACAGCCACAGTTACTCATTTATAGATTGTCTGTGGGTGCCTTTTGCTACAGTGCAGAGACAGTAGCTGTGACACAGTGTTGCAGTAGTTGATTAGTCTGTTCTGCCTCCCCAGCAGCAGCTGCACAAGTTCCTCACTAGCTGCTATAATGCTCTGTATTCTCAAATGAAACACACACACACACACACACACACACACACACATCCTTATATTTAATATGCCTTAGTCAGCTCAATGGCTGGGCCATTCCCAAACTTCCACATTGCTAACACCTCCCTTCTGACACTCTTGAGTTATGACTTACTAAAATCTATATTCCATCTTTGTTACCCTAGACCCAACGGTGGGAGAGCACCTGGGGCCACTCTTCCCTGGCTCTTCCATGATTGTATGCTTTCCCTTCTGCAGCTGTTAAGCCTGGTCCTTCTGCTCCCGCCCCCTCCCCCAAAGCAAGGCAGTTCCGCCTCTTTCTCTGTCCCTCGCCTGAGGATTCTCAAGTCTCACCTGTTTCCCTGCACAACCATTGACTGCTGTCAACTTTATCTGTCAATCAGAACCAGGGACCCTCAGCGTCTCACATGCAGAATTCTCATGCAAATTTGGGAACCCATAATGCAAGTATTAAACCAAATCCACAACAACACACATGCTAAATATTTCCTATCTGATCCTTTAGAGAAAAGGTTTCCTAATACCAGCAAAGATGAGATAGCTTTAAGAAGAAATCAGAGAAGGAAAAGAGAAAGCCTTCCACATAGCTTCATAGAGAGAAGAGGAGGATAGGGAAGAAGGGGAAATGAGCCAGCAGAGGAAATCATGCATTCTGACCCTCTGTTAGTTCATATCCCATTTTACAAACTCAGAAACAAAGGTTTCAAGAACATGGTAGACTGTAGTATACAATCACAAATTCCTCTCCGTCATATATGCCTATTCCTTTGTAATGTGGCATTTCTGTTGCTTCTAAGAAAAGATGGGAGGCCCTGGTCTTCAGCTTAAACCCTGGGCTGTTCTTGTGCTTGGCTTTGATAAAAACAGATGTAGCAGATGTTGTCACACTTGCGGCCTCGGTTGCAAGAGGCCTTCCTGTTCTTTCCCTCCCTCTCTAGTCCTCACACTCCCACACAGGAGCCTGAGTGAGCCTTTCTGAAAGAGGCAGTAGTCAACAGTGCCAACAAGGATGCCAGGTACCAATCAGCCTACTATCACTCCAGGAGTCCCCAGCTAGCATAGGCCAAGCTGCTGATTCCCCAAACCACAAATGAACAAAAAAGTCTTCTTTGAAGCCACTAAGCTTGGGGGATGCCTGTAACACAGCAGGAGAGGACTGAAGCAAAGGGTCGTGACCAAGGACACATAGCCATAGTACTCCATGTAGCAAAGCTAGGATTCAAACCCAGTCCTTAAGGTTACAGTAAGTCTCAATCAGTCTCTCTCTTAGCATCTAAACACAGAAGGTAGCAGCAACCTAAGAAGCTGTATTTGTCTCTTTCTGGTGATCTAGCGTAGTACACTGACCTGGCTGACTTCAGAGTTCAGAAATACACTGTTGAAGGGCTCTGATCACTTCTTCTCCTAGGAAACAGACTACATAGAATATAAAATGATTTCCTACACCTATTAAGTTGCCCACATGTCAGTAGATGGCCCCGAATGCATGTACATGCAGGAAGCATTGATTGGTCTCAGTAAGTTATAGAGGGGGGAGGGGTATAAATGTGGGAGGGGCTATATTGAAGGACCTAAGGGAAGTGAGAGAAGGGAGTGGGGGTGAATATGGTCAAGATGTATTCCATAGGGGCTAGAGAGGCAGTTAAGAAAGCATACTGCTCCTGCAAAGAATAAGAGTTCAGTTCCCAGCACCACTCAGACAACTCAAAACTGCCTGTAATTCCAAGGGATCCAACCCTCTCTTCAGGCCTCCAGGTATATTGTATTCACATGAACATACCCACATATGTAAAAAATAAAAATCTTATTTTAAAAAAGATATAAACATGTATGAAATTGTCTAAAAAGGAATAAAAATTTTTTTTAGATAATTTCTTTATTTACATGTAAATTTTCCCTTTCCCAGGTTCCCCTCCAAAAAACAAACAAACAAACAAACAAAAACAACAAGAACAAACTTCTTTTGCTTCCCCCCTCCCCATGCCTGCCACCCCACCCTCTCCCACTTATTGGCCCTGGCATTCCCCTACACTGGGGCACAGAACCTTCACAAGGCCGAGGTCCTTTCCTCCTACTGATGATCAAATTTGCAGTCCTCTACTATACACATGCTGCCAGAACATTCAGTCCCACCCTGTATAGTCCTTGATTGGTGGTTGGGTCCCTGGGAGCTC